>QPKB01000002.1:18005150-18125305 GCA_003546025.1 Camphora micrantha
AAGAAAAGTAGAAATGGAAGAACTTGTTGGTTAGCCATTTCCTCAGACTAAACACTACTCCTTAGTCCTTACTACGTCTGTTGTAAGGAGAGGTGCCATTGAATTTATAGAAAAATATAGAGGGGAGAATTATATATGGCAATCAAGATCCTTCTTGTGGGGAGAGGATTTAGAGAATTATATATGGCAATCAAGATCCTTCTTATGGGGAGAGTATTTATATACTTAGATCTTTGATTCATCTTTCTTAGGATAGAATTGGACTAAAACTGTACGTTCTTTGTTCTTTGTTCGTGTACAAGCAATTGATACAAAGAAAAGAGGAAGTACAGCTCATTTGATTGGAAGGTGAAAGGAAAGAGTACGGTGCATGTTTCCTAATAAGTAGTAAATGGATCGGAGCTGTGTAATGGGATTTGATTTTGGCTCTTTATTACATTACTAAAACTGTCCATCTTCTTTTTGCAGGTAATTCAGATATTCAAACCCAATTTGAACTCCTCATGCTAAATCCCAAGCTCGGCCCAAATATTTCTCAGGCTTCAAAATCTTAGATCAAGCCCAAACAAGTTCAACATGCATTGGGTTTCCATGCAAACCAGGCTAAGCAGAACTGGTGCCACCCAAGTTGCACCACTACTACCAACATGCTACAGGCAGCAGAGTCTTAACTCCATACTAACCCGACCCACATATTCCGGCCGACAATATATATGGGTCGGTCACAGCAAGTTAAGAAAAGTTAGCCAAGATTTAAACATGTCTGCTTGGGTCAACCCACTCAACCTACATAACCAGCCCAACCCTTTTAAATGAGTTGTTTTGGAGCCGACACGCAAATATAAACCCATTCGAACAAGTTCGGTTGAGGTTGACATTTCTTATTCAATTAATAAATGAATTGTGTTGAAACTAGGGTTAAGATAAATATCGCAAATATAAACCCAATGATCCACGTACAATATGGGTCCCAACCATCCAAACCATGGGTTGTTTCTCTTGGGTCACAATATCAGATGACCTAAATTTCATGAAACGTTCCAACGTATATTTGCTTCAACTGTGATCCTAATTTCAAAATATAATATTTAGATTAGATACCAATAAAAAAAAAAGTATTTAGATTGCAAATCGTTTAATAGGATTCAGGCATCATATATATATATATATATATATATATATATGGTGTGAAATCTTGTATATAATATTTTGAAAGCTTGGAGCTGTCTACCATGAATGTGTTTGCTAAGAAAGTTAAATTCAGGTTGCTGCAACCCAAAAAGAATGAAAAAAAAAAAACATAAAAATGGAAAAAAAACTACTAAAATTTTTAAACCACACACCCCTAGCGTAAATTCTAAAAATTAATATATATATATATATATTCTTCTGTTCAATTTCTTGGGTCCGCCCGTGTCCATAATCTACCTCCCAAAGAAAACAAACGCAAGATTTGCATAATTCACGAAGAGGACCTGCAAAACTTAGATGAGTGTTAAATATGGATAAGTGTTAATTCACAAAGTGAGGTCATAGGGTAGGACATGTGGGACCCACAGGCAGGCCATTCCATACAAATGTTAGCCATCACTGAAACTTATATAATTAATCATTATTTTATTTTGTGAGATCAATGTGCCCTGTCAATGATGATCGCGAATTATATACAACTATGACTTGGTCGTTTCTAAAAGCCATTGTTATGCAAATATAAGAAGAGATAGAGAAAGATTTAACGACAAATTCCATTAATGCTAAAGGCCAAGAAATGAGAAAATCAATCTCCCACTTTTAAGGGAGGAGATTTTCGTCATTTTGCAAGTAAGAAAAATGAGAAAATGAATCTTCCACATTTAAGAGAGAGAGAGAGAGAGAGAGAGAGAGAGAGAGAGAGATTTTATTTGGTCACTTGAGTGGCAATGGCCTAAATCCTAAAGGCAGAGAGAGAGAGAGAGAGAGAGAGAGAGAGATGGTCACTGAAGGGGAATGGCCTAAATCCTAAAAAAACAGAGAGCATACTTTAGTACGACAAATCCTAAAAAGACCCTAGCATTTTTCTTAATCCTAAAAAGTCCTTGGAACATCAATATTTTTAAAATACTCCTTAAAAAGTTTTTTTGATCATTCTGGCCTATTTGGAAGGAAAGAAATGATAGAATCTTCCAGAGTGTCGCTACTTCTGGTGTTGACTCAATATCTATTGTCCCTTAGAATTGTGAAGTGCGCTTTGATTAGAAATGAGTTCTCTTATTGTTTCTCTTGACGACATCCTTGTAAATTGGGGAGCGCATGTATGTTGTGTGGTCCAACTAAGGTGAGGGGATGTGTTCTTTAGTCTCCTCTCCTCTTTGCATGCTTAAATTCAATGTCGATGGAGCTATAGGAGGTAAGCCGAGTCCGGCGAGTATCAGAGGGTTCCTTCGCAATGATAAGGGCGAGGTTCACTTTATGGTCTCCAGGCATATGAGTGTTCGTGACTCTAATGAAACAAAGGTGCTTGCTATTTTAGAAGCTCTTTGGTGTAACCCAAGATTTTTCCAAGGTACACTCTTCGTTGAGAGTGACTCTTCTAATGCAGTTTCATGGGTGTCTAATGGGAAGTCAAATTCTTGGAAATTTCAATTCCTCTTCAATGAAATTTGTGCCTTATGTTGTCTTCCGACATGAGTATATATCACCCAACTATATGGCAAACACTATTGCCAAATAGGGGGTTGAAAGCAGTACTCTTTGGGAGGCTTTTGTCATGTAACTGTGGTTTAGGTTGGGGTACATCTCTCTTGTACCTTCCTACTCTTCTTTACTCTTTGTTTATTGCTACTCCATTTTAATGAACTTCTTGTTATCCTTTTAAAAAATAATAATAATAATAAAAATAGGACATGACCACCTGTGTTTACTGGGTCCAAGATCCAATGCGTCTATCACTGTCTGAATATATTTCAATAAAAAATTAGATATTTTGTGATTTAATTACATTAATCACATTTTCTTAAAAGCACTAAAGATACCATATTATAGAGCCCACATAACATGAATTACCAGGGATAAATCCTAGGTCTCTCCCTCCTCGCAAATGCGAGACTCTTATCCTCACATGTAAGAGTGCTCCCTTCTTGGGAATGTGTGTATATTCTCTTTGCTTGTGCGAGAGCTCCCTCCCCACTTTGTGCAAGTTCTCTCATGGGTCCCGGCCCCCTTGGTTTGGGCAGTAGAAAAAGAACAGTGAATTAGAGTAAGATGTAACACTAGAAATATTGGACAATTATGAAAAATTGCTAAATGGTGTTTTACCAAGCCAATGACAAGTATAATTTTGATTAGACAAAATCTTGTAGGATTACAAGACGGAAGTTGAGCATCAAACTAAAAATCTGAAATGCAAATTACCTTATTATATGCAGAAAATAAATTTACTAATAAATGATTGTAATTAGTTGTTTAAACAATTTTTCTTTGATCCAATGGATAATATAGCGCCTTTAGAAAACACCTTAAGTAGTCATTTGTCTTTTCCACATGTGATGCGTAAATGGGAATCGTGCATAACCATTACATATGTGACCTCTTTTGGATATACAATTGACTCACATATTCAATGTATTCCATTGTTTGCCATTTTCACATCTCTTCCTATGAATCGGTGTACATCCAATGGTTCACCATTTTTTACAAAATTCTCAAAATCTATGATGAATCAAGACATGGGATTTGAATTCCTATATCTTTTGACATTCTAAAAAGGATGCATGGTTCACTTCGTGAAAATATGGCCCACAAAAGTCTAGAATGGTTGCTTTTAGGTGTAGACTTTTTTGCAAATATCTCAAAATTAACAGATGAGATTTGGTCCCCTAGCCATTTTTTTATCCTTCTAAAGAGGATGGAAGGTTCGGATCATGATTTGGGAGTCCGCATGCATTAGAGATTTGAAGAGAAGGGACTAGTAGTAACGAACTTGGAAATCGCGTCATTTTCATTGGATAAATTCAATGGCCATGCGTTTTCCAGAGACTTTTCAAAATCCATAATGAGTTACGAATGAGATGTGAAGTTTGGCCTTCTAAAGAGGGTGAATGGTTTGCATTATGAAAATGGGGCCCACAGAAAGTCAGAATGGTAGGTTTTAGATCTGGATTTTAAATAAATATATCAAATCCTTTACAATTTAACAGTCGTTTTTTGCCTTTAAAATAGGATGAACAGTTCGGATCTTGATTACGGGGCCCATAAAGATTATAAAAAAAAACTAAAAAACAAAAAAACAAAAAAAGGGACTACCTAAGTTCATCAGATTGCTCCTATAATAGAAGTGCCTTTTTTTTATTGTGGTTTTCACCGTACCTATCCGAGTGTTCAAATATTGAGCTTAAAAACACCCCCACTTTCGGAAGCCTATGCACTTGTGAGCCACACCTTGATAGGCCACAAATCACTAGGTTCAATGGGCTAGAGTGGAGTTTCACCATTACCATTGCCACTGCACCACCAATATCACCTTTGTTTTAACATACACAACTAAACACTCATGCTACCCAAGTCTCTATGGATTGATCTCTGTTGCACCACCACTATCATTCCACTTTGACTGTTTTCCCCTGCAGCCTAATACCTAACCCACTTAGTACTAAAACTCATCTAAGCATCTCATGTGTCTCAATTAAAATTCATCTTGATGGGTTTAGGTTTATAAAATGAAAATCACATATAAAATTCTAGAACAACGAAATCAACATCAACAACTACATGACTACCAGTAGAGACCATAATCTTTTTTATTGGGTGACATCAATTAGTTAATGTTGGTGGAGATATTCCTCTCCAATAACAAACATTTTCTGGCATTGGTCAAGTCGCCAAACAGACCAAAATCCACAACAGGGTAGTTCTAGATATATATTTCGTAGAAAAGAACAATCCACAAACACCACAAGCCTTAAAAAAGTATTGCAAATGCAGTTAACAACGGTCCAAGTTGTCCAAATCCCCACAGAGCTAATTAAATTAGTACAGAGGATGACCATGAGAGTGAACGGCTCTGATTCAAGATGTGGGCCCCACTTTAGGTCATGGCTGCCTAGTGGATGTCAAAGCCAAATAGCCAATATAGAGATCTGAGAAAACACATACAGTGTGGCACGTGTAATCCCTTCCTTGGCTTTTTATGCCACATGTCAAAACAAGATAGCCTAGAGTCTGTGGGGAATATGTAGACAGAAAATCCATGATACTTTGTTTTATTTGCTTCATTTTTTTTTTATTGAGATGGTGATGAAGGAGAGGAGATGAGCTTTGAATGACAGCCACATGGATAGTGTGTGGTTTTGGTCCAATGGGATCTGTTCTGGCAGGTCCACATCAATGTGGAACATGTCTATAAATGGAGGGAGTCCAATTGGGTACCATGGGATCTGTTTTAGTTGGTCGGCAGTGCACTAACACCCCCCGAAAAAAAAAAAAAGTTGAAGAACACCACCAAACAAAAGCAAGGGCAAAGCTGAAATGCAGCAAGATAGAATTTTTATTGAAATTCAGAGGCCAAATTATTCTCATGTGTGGGTCCCACCTTAAGAAATTGCATGTTACAAGTCCTAAAACTCTTTGTGGTGGCATTATATAAAAATTTGATGAAATCAGTGTTAGGGGTGCTGTGGGACTTTTTATGAAATCAGTGTTAGGGGTGCTATGGGATTGATTATTTGTTCAACATATGGTTAATTCAAATCATTTTCCAATTTTTAGCTGAGAAAAAAAAAGGAAGAAGAATGTGTATAACAAGCTAAAGGATGCATTAGTTATAATGGACTACTGTGTTTGACTTGAAGATTTTGATGCCCTGAATGTAATAGGCGTTCAAGAGTTTCAAAATAATAATTTGGACTATTTGAAGATGAGCCCCATAGATGAGATTAGAAGAGAACTGCAATTTAATTAAACAAAACTTTAGAAAAGAATATTCAAGTTTTATTAGAAAAGATAAGGTTGCAAGAAAAAGAAAAAAAGGAAAAAAGAGTGGGTAGGGTAGGCCTAAGGCCAGGCCACACATCCCATGAACTGAGTGAAGCCCTTGCAACACAATAACAAGATAGATGGCCCAATATGACCACATGTTAGATTTGGGTTTTGGGTTTGGCTTAATGGAACTTGGGTTTTGGTCGGGTCTGTAACAAATGAAGAATATGGTTCCGATTTGGGCATCGGCTTGAGGTACCCAACTTATGTATAGACAATGTATAATACATGGCATACACTCTATACAATATATATGATATATTTTCTAAATTGTATGCACCTTTAAAAAGAAAAACTTAAAAGTTTTGGGTACCCAACCTAACTAGACCCAACAACAAAAAATGCACTCAGACAGGGAATCCGCAAATCGGATCAAGTGACTCAAGTCTATAGGGTTTCACTCAAATGGGATCGGGTTAGGGCATGGGTGAAACCGGAAGAGAGAGCGGTCGAGGAAGAATGGAGTTTTTCAAATTTTCTTTCGTGCTTGTACGTTTGTTCCCTCAAGAGAAGAATTACATAGTGGTCCTCCAAAGAAAGATTTTAGGTTCAGCTTAAGTTATGCCCACAACCAGCCCCACTTGGGTTGGACTCAACGAGCTTAGTTGAGAACCATAGTTCCACAAAGTGGCTTCACTCTTTTTTCATTCTCGAAGAACATATCATCTCCGGATTAGAAATTGTCAAGAATCAGTTGGTAAGTTAGTCTTCCTTCAGTCCCTTTCCTATGCATTTCAAGGCTTTCTTGCTCTTCCTCTAAACTACATCCGGTTGAATGTTCTTTTGAGTGATCTGAAAGAAATGTTAATGAAAATGACATAAAAATACATGTGTTATAAACTCAGAAAATCAGTCACCTTCCTTGTTTTTTTTTTTTTTTTTTTTTTTTTTTTTTTTTTTTTGTGATTTGGCATACTGCGCGGCATTGGTCTAATTTGATGGTTAATGCTCAAATCAGTATATAATTGCTTTGTAGATTACGAATAGTATATTTTTAGGTGCATGGTCTATTCGTTGGATCAGTTATCAATGTCCATGACAGGGACTTTGCCATGTTTGCATGCAACCACATTCTATCTCTATGATGTTTTTATTTTAGGTGAAAATGAAAATTTAACCCTTCAATATCTGTGGTTTCAATTTTGCACTTTTGGGTGTGATGAGTATTTTTACCGATAACATGCATTCCACTAGAATTGTAGGCATTGCTTCTCTAAAATTGTGCAAAAATCACAAGATGCAATGTCACTTCAAAATAATAGAACTGTGTATATAATGTCATCATTTAACAAGTAAAAATTATTCAACTCAACTTTATTTTCATCTTCTGAGGAAATCACAGAGCAGTTATGAAGTGTGCCTGATGTGAATTGTGCACAGCCCTAATGGGGCCCACCTAATGTCCATATGAGTAAATAAAAAGATGCATCTATAGTTTATAGATCCCACAGAGTTTATACCCATGCAAATGGACTGGACATCGTTGGATTAAATGCACACTTTTTGTAGAGATGAGGGGCGCAAGTAGATCTTGAAAACCCCCTCCATCCCATCCCCACGTGGGGACCCAAGTATTCCCCACATCCTTGTGTGTACAGAGCCCCATGCGCGATATATAGGTTGGGTCCCTTACGCATCCCCACTAGTGGACCCATCTAGGCCCCACCAAGCAGGGGAAATGTGGGGGGTTGACAGACCTAGATGGGCTATACCTTTATGTAAATTTCCTGGTACGTCTGATAATCCTAATCCCTTGATCCGTGACCCATAATTTTAATATTTTTATCTAATATATAAGAAGTGATAGTTATCCAACGGCCAGTTCCATTCGAATCGGTGTGGAGAATTGGATCAATGACAATCAATTGATGGTTGTGTTTGGCCCATTTGAACTGTGATCTGGGTGGGCCCCGCTAGGTGACATGCACCGTAAGATCCATGCGCACGAAATATATAATAAGTGGTGACAAAAAGGGGCTCCGAAGTGTTATGGATCTAACCAATACACCAAAAGCCCTAAGACTGATAGAACACGTTAGATCAAGTCTTATAACTATTTAGGATCGTAACAAACTACCGCGATTCCGCGGCCGAGTACCTTTTGGGACAGTTCACACTCTAAACCAGGTAGCCCTCCCCACGACGGCTTTAACTCTAGTGGTATGTAGCCATTTTCTCAATTTTTTCAGACGGCTCTCGCTCTACTCCACGTAGCCCTTTTCGAATCAATACCAAATATTATGGACATAACCACTATACCAAAAGTCCTAGGATTGATGGAACACATTAAATCAAGTCTTATAATTATTTAGGACCGTAACAAGCGGTTGCTTGGCAACCTTACATGCAGAGGCGGACCCAGGAATCCTTCCTTGCAGGGAGGGGGGGAATATATATATATATATATATATAGTTTTTAAATTTTTTTTTTTTGTTTCGGAACCATGAAATTTTCTGAAACTCCATGTGGGATTCTGAAAATTTTTTTTGGGGGGGGGGGGGGGGGGGGGGGGGCGGTGGCCCCTGCCAATGCCCTTGGTTTCGTCAGCGCTTGTATGTCACCCGATTGCTCAATGATCAATCCCTAGATATGCCACTCTTTACACTTATCTTGAGACCATTTGGTAGTCATTTGGGAATGAATGTTCAGCCTTTTTTCACCTTTTCCTTCTTCAATATTGGCTTCTCTGACTGGGAGACATTGGTTAGAATGTTTAGAAATTCAAAACTCATCAAAACAAAAGCCACATAATGAGTACCACATATTTGCAGGCACAACAAGTAAAACATCTCAACTGTCGATAAAGTAGCCACTATTATACAAGTGCAAAATAATGGCAGGGCCGGTGAGGTGGTTGAAGGGCTCTTTGGTTTTCAGATATATTGGCGGATTTTACCATCCACTATTTTGTCAGCTCCTTTATTTTAGTTAGTTGGTAGATCCATTAATGTGGATATGTTTTTAGTCCTTAACACCAATCAGATGGTTCCAGTGCTCTATTTTATCTATACTCAAGAGTCAAACTTTCCTATTGGAAAAGGGCGTAAGATTAGAGGAATTTCTAATGAGAATTTGAGGATAAAATGTATTCATCAGAAAAGAGACGGTTGAGCAGTACTTATCAGGTCTTGCCACTGGTATAGGTCACCCAAATTCTTGGTCAAAATTATTTGACCCACACAGCTAGGTAGGCCCCTCTCTGAAATTGACTATATCAGAAAATGAATTATAGGATCTCTCTCTCTCCTCTCTCTCTCTCTCTCTCAATTGGGTTATGATGCTTTTCTAAATAATGCTCACCACCATTGGTTTATGATGCTTTTCTAAATAATGCTCACCACCATTGTCACAAGTGACATTAATCTCATAATCATGGGGGACATCTCAGATTTTTTCCATTCTTAGTTTTTAAAAGAAAAAAAATTAGACTAATTATAAAATATATTTAAGATTATAAAAAAATAATAAATTTCAAAGCATATACAGATCTTCAAAAAATGGAATATCACAAAATAGTGTACCATAATCATATTAATATTGCATTAAGCACAATTGTGAATCCAAGACTTTTTTACATAACATATATGTAGCCCCAAGGGGTAGCTTAGGTGGTGTAGGACCACGGTTTGCACCCGGAGGTTTTAGGTTCGAAATTGCACAACCACACCGGGGATACAGGAGAGTTTTCCGGGCTTCCCTCTCGGCCCGGAGAGATTAGTCCAGTCCAAAGAATTAAAAACCCTTTCATAATAAAAATAATAAAAATCGCTGACTTTGGGATTATCTGCGTGAGTAGAACATGTATTTACACCAGTATTTTCAAATGCTGGTGGCCATCTGAGGACTTTATCGTCAAGACAAAAGCCCATGGCACAGTTCGGCTCTATGTACTTGTGCCCAATTTTTTTTTGTTCAGGTACATGTTATTTTCATTTAACTAGAAGGGAAAGGCCTGACGAAGGGAAGCAGTGAACACATATTTCCCTTCATTAGAAGAGAAAATTTTAGGTTCACACAATTTTTTGGGTAGCTAATTGCAATGTGACATTTTCTATTTGGGGTCTACATGAATTGAAAGTTTGTCTTTTTCCACTTCTAGGACTAAGGCATAACACTCACAGGAAACTCAATTTTGTGTCTGCGACGTCCACCCCTTATAAGTTTAACACAAATGGCCTATTTGTTTGCAGTAAAATATATATAAATTCAACACACTGGATTTATATTTTAAGTGGTTAAAAATGAAGATTAGAGACGAGATTCGTAAAATGGGCATCAAATTATAAGTTCTTTTATGTAAATAAAATCAAAAGAAGATGAGAAGTGGTATTGGCCGGTTTATTCATTTCCATCTACTTTTTTATGGTAGGAACCCTATGTATTCAATTATATGTATGAAAATGCAAACAAACAAGCCCAAAGGGTGTATATATTTTTGCTTATAAGGTATTAGCCTGATCCGAGTTTTAGGCTTGTGGGGCTGAATGTGGGCCTGATAAATAAATGAGCGAAAGTGGTCAAGCATCGTCCTGTGTTGTCCTAGCCCATGAACATCCTTGATTTTGGCAAACCAAATACAAGTGCGTTAGCCAGTCCCACTTTCATCGAAGGTGAAAAGGTGGAAAACGGGAGTAGGAAAAATCACATGCATTTTATCATTGTTAGCCATCTAGTCCAAAACAACCAAGTCCATATATCCTCCTTGATTTTGATTTAGCTCGTGAGTGGTTGATGTTCACCTCACTGATGAGGGACTCTCTTTGTGACCATCTTGCAATCCAACAACAAAATGTTGTCTATATTTTTCTATATAACAAGGCACACGATAATGTTGGTGTAGCCAAATTGCTTTCAAATATAGCAACAAAAGAATGGTTTTAAAAAACTTTTTACCCCACCCTATTAGTGGAAAATTGTAATTAATATTTATTAACGCAACTTAATTAAGGTGATGAAATATATGACTCACATATGAAAGATGGAACCTCTAATCTAATGTTATAAATCAATTTCGTACTTTAGATGGAAGACATAATAGCGCTCCTATTTCTTAAATCTTTTATTATTATTATTATTATTATCATTGTTATTTTTAATGGCTAAATGTGACACCTCAATAAGAAAATGAATCCGGATCACCTATTGCAGTTATTATGTTTTTGTTGTGAGTGGATCAAGAAGAGTCCGTTGTATCTCCCAAAATTTTAAAGAAGACAAAAGAAAATTATTTAAGTTTTTAGATGACTTGATCCACTTAGGACGAAAGTACAACAACTGCGATGCGATAGGTGATTGGGTCTGGAGATTAATCGGTCTCAACTGAAAACCATCTCCCATTCTCCCTCTTCTTTTACAAAGTCTCCAATCAAATATATATATATATATAGAGAGAGAGAGAGAGAGAGGGGAAAAAGAGGTACCGTTCGTTGGTTCACCTACCCACCCTTGCAACAAACGACTCCTCTTCTCTTCTTTCCCTTCTAATTCCCTTTTCTCACCTTCTCTTCCTCATCTACCCCCCCTCCCTCTTACAAACAAACCCTAGCTTCTTCCATCTCTCTCTTTCTCCTTCCCATTTCCCACTCCAGGCTCCATCTCAGGTCCGTTTCAATTCCACTCTCTTCCAATGCCACTGTTTCCCTTCTTTTTAGGGTTTAAATTTGCAATCTTCATCGGATTCTAGCATATGTCTTTTCTTTTTCTATGTTTTTCGGTTGGACAGTGTTCAAATTCCGTCTTATTTGAATTTAGTCATGTAGGGGCTTCAAAAATGCGATCTTTAATCGATAGATAGATAAATAGGATTGGTGATTATGAGTTGTCTTGTGTTGGGTTTTTCTCTTGTTTTAATGTGGTGATTGGTGTTATTTTTGGTGATTTGAGTTTTGCATTTGTGGGGTTAATTTCTTTTGAGGGCTGTTTTGGTAGTTTTGAGGTGAAGAGGGGACATGCGGTGAGATAAGTGGGGTTTTGCGGTGGATGTGACTTTGTGTGGTGATTAAGCAGGTGGGAGTGGGTCTTTCATAACTGTTTCTGAATTTCATGAAATGAAGATGGAAATATTGGAAAATGAGTCGGTAATGGACATTGAGTTTGCAATCCATTGATATAGTGGTTGGGTTAGTCTGACTGGCTTGAATTTGGGATGCTATGCTATCACACCCATGACTTGATGAACGGGTAAGATTTCACGTGTGTGCCCGAGTAAGGTGTCTAGGTGTATGTAGGTAGGTGAAAGTGTGAATAGTAGAATTGCTATTTGGACTTGGGAGTCTCCGTGGAATGATTTCAACCCAAGGCTGTGATCATTCTACTGTAATGTGCGAGTTTTGTGAAACAATGGCTGTAGTTTGTAAAGATATACTTTTTTTTTTTTTTATAAACTGAATTGGTTGGGTACACAGCTACAACTGTCACCAATCAATAAAGCAGCAATTTTGTCTGACAGAAATGCTTTGCATTTGGAATGTGTTGATGCTGCTATATTTCTCCCTAAAGTAGAAATCAATGGTTATAAATAGAGAGGAAGCTTAATGAGGATCTCATTAGGAACCAAGCATATTCTTCTTGCATTTTGGTATTACTACGTTAGAATTAGCAAATTCATCTTCAATCGAGTTTCCCTGTCTAATGATATCCTAGATTTGTCAACCATATTAGAAAGGAGGATCTCTTTGATCAACTAGAATTTCAAATGAAGCAACGATGTGCGGCATCTCATTTCCATCTATTTTATGGATTTAGTGAATTCTTAGGGTATGAACTAGATTACCTCCTTCAGAAACTTCTTTGCATTTCAAACTGCTGCAACTTCTACCTCAATAGTTTGTGTGGAAGAATCAAAGATGTTACTTGTGAATTTATAGTTGAATTTCTGTCATAATTGTGTTGCGAAGTTGGCAAGGCATTTTATATTGGTGAAGGAATTATTGGTTAGTTTCTTGTTCTCTCACATTTCTAGCCAGCTCTAATTTATAGCGGCCTAGTTGGCAATGCTCAAAAAGTTATTTCTTTGGAGTGATGGGGATTGTGCATGCAGACCATTCAGTATGTTCAAGTTCACTAGGTTATTATGCATGGAAAATTGACCAAATCCCAAACCGTTACATGCAACCACAATCAAGCTTAAATCAATGCATAAATCACAAGTGCGGTACAAGGATGGGAACAACTATACCATATATTTTGGGCTCTCTGAAGTCTGATGTAGATAAAACACCGTAAAAGATTTAATTTTCTATTGGGATATATTTAGCATTAATTAAATACAAAAAATCTTCCATAGTTCTTCTAAGAATCATATGTGAAACCATAAAAGAAACTTTAAAGTTCTTTTTAATATTAACCTTAAATTGTCAAACCTTGTAAGCTTGATTAACATTAGTCAGGTGCTAACGCTTCTTACTGACGTATTTCAGGTGACATGTGTGGCACACCGATGGGCCCCGTGTCCTGAAAAACTCTAGAGGAGTCTGAATTATCCACCTGCAACAACATAAAAAGGAAAAAGAATAATAAAAAAAAAGTATTCCTTTGGACAGTCTCAGCCATCTCATCCAATTATATGAAGCAAATGTAAAAATAAAGTTAAAATAAATGGCTCACACTGATCGCTGTAGATCTAAAAGTTAGCAATGCTTGGTGGAGCTTGCCTCTGTTAGTTGTCACCTCCATTCCCCCTCTATATCTTGGGTTTAGTGGGCCCATCAACATGCCTAGTATTGTCTAACTGACATAAGTCAGTGTTAGTGTCTGACAGACATTAGTCAGTCTTACCGTCTGACTAATCTTGGTTAGGTGAAGGTTTCCAAAAATCCTACATGAATTGACTTTGACATGTTCTTAATATACAGACTAAAAGGCTTAATGAATTACTATGATACCCCTCAAAACTCAAATGTGTCATCCTTATGACGCATCAGCTGACTCCTGGTGCAACTCTGCTGAATCGTAATGGACTCAGTGGTCTCCAACTCAGTGACAGAGACCAAGTTTTGGAGCCATGCTTAAAGGCAAATCATATGTTGATATTGTTTATGGATACTCCTTTATTAGCCTGACCTGTATAACAGGGAAAAGCAGTTATATGATAAAATTTTCTTTTATGCTGTGGTTGTTTTCTAATTAATTTTAGATGTTTAGTGTTCATTGCTGGTTCTAAGCAGTTCACTCCTGTCAGTGAGATATATTATTGTTATTGTGGACAACATGGATTTCTAATGGCCACTGAGCCTGATGTTAAGTGGCTTAAAGATATGCTTGGCCTTCAAATATTATATGAATCATACTTTTTCATAACAGTGTGACAAGCGTCTAGCTTCGTAAACCTTGTTAATACGTGCATATCTCAAACAATTGTGCTGTCCTCAAAGGATTTAGTTTATGTTGTCAATCATGTACTTGACCTCTTAACTGTGCTCAAATAATCTGTTTTCTTAGATGGGTAAATCCGTCATGCAATACTGCTTTTCTAATGCTGACATCGAAAGCCCTGCACTATTGTTCATGGTTGAATACATGCTTCTCACATACACTTATTTGAGTCTCTTTTGCCTTCCAGTTTTACTGCCATAATGTCTAGTTTAGAGGAGCCTATTGGTCTCGAAAGAGTGTCAAACTTGAATGGTGTCAATTGGGTTCAAAGATTCTCCTCTGGCGCTTGTAGACCTAGAGTGGATGAAGCGGAAATGGGAAATTGCCTTATTGAAGGGAGAAGTTGCAGCTCTTCAAACAGTTGCGAGTAGTTTTTCTTTACCCAGAAGCATTTCCACAAGTCTTTTATATTTCAATTTATCCTTTCTATTTTTGCAGTTAGCAACTTGACTAGGTGATTTGACAGTGAATTTTGAAAAAACTTCAAGTGGAAAATTTTAGCTGTTTGTTTATTACCTGTTATTTATTGCTTTATATTTGCTAATTAAATCATCTGATCTGAATGAGTGTATAAGAGTCCATGTGATGGTTGATCCTATTATATTTTCCTTATTTACCTAACTTGTAATGCTGGTTGCATTGTAAATATTCTGTAATTTGTGTTGGACAAATAGCTGTGCCTTGGATTGCAGCCTAATAGCATCATGGGTGTGAAAGTCTACTAAAGGACCACAGTTGGTCAGTACAATGGGCCTAACCCATGGCGGGCCATCCAATTGAGCCAAGCCCATAGATTACTGACCCATTGGGTCAAACCCATGCTCAGCCCCTTGACCAAGTATGTCTACTTTCTTATTTTATAAATTTCCAATAAATTTCCTAGATCTAGTTCTTAGTTTAGAGAATACCATGAAGATATCTAAAACTGGCTTGATAATTGATTGACATGTAAGCAATAAAAGACAATTGATTGACATTTAATCAATAAGAGGAAGGAATGAAAATCTTATTTCATGTGATGAGTGTTAATGATATATCCAGGTCAAACATAAAGCCTGTGAAGGTCCAGCCCATTTGTATATTACAAACATGTTGTCAAAACGTTGTATACCTGGATCACAACAAAGAAATCCTTTTTGACGAGGGGCATACGCCGCATGCCCAATAAATGCACATTTGACTGACCAAGCGGTTAATTTTGTTCGTTCTGGGGGAGGAAGATGTATGAAGCAGACGCAACCAAATGGGCTTTATGTTTGACCCGGATATATCATTAACAATGAGATTGGCATGTAATCATCTCATGAAGAGGATAGGAAATCCTAGCTAGGATTGTTCGATTGTCTTCCCATCCTCTATAAATTCATTTGCAACTTCATTTATGCAATTCAATGAAACTTCCGTCTTTACTTCTCATTTATAGATGCATTGTGCAAGTGCTTCTCCTTTTTTTCCTTGGGTTGTCAATGGTGATGATCGTTCTTGGTGAATGTGTAAAGACTCCATGGTCTCATCAATCTTATCAAAACAAAACTGGCTTTTCTCACTGGCAGGTGTTACCAAGCAAAAAAAATTATTGTATTTCATTAGTGATATTTTGGAAGTTTCTAATTAATGTGTTTTTTTTTTTTTGACATGAGATTCTTTCCTATTCTTTTTTTATTTTGTTTAATTTTCATCTAAGTTCCTTGCTACTTCTTGCATCTTGAGCTTTGTTGAATATAGCTTTTCCTCCTGCATGGCTTTTGTTATAAAAACAATACTATTTTTTTTAAAGTAATTTTGGATAAGGTGGAATTGATTTGGAAGATATTACATTCTGTTTTTTTTCTTTAGTGAACCTATACTGGGTATTATTGTTCTAACTAGGAGTGCATGAACTGAAGACAATAATTTCTGTTAGATATTTTTCAAATATAGAATTCATCAATTTTCAAAACTCAGCTACTGTTGACAACTAACTTCCTTTTATCATTTTCTTATGCTCTTATAACTTGTTCTTTTTATTGAATTGGTAGAGTTTCATGTTAAGTTTGTCCCTCTTTAGTCTATGAAATTTTTATATATTTACCTTCCTATACTTTTTGAAAAGCAATGAGATTCTGATATTGAAAGGGTTGTTGATCATCATCGGCATCATCATCAAGTCCTTATCCCATCTATTTAGGGTTGTCCTTGTGAGTTTTATTTTTTCCACTCATTATTTAGAGAGATGAGCAACTTTCATTATTTGAAATGATTACTTGATTCATCATTTAGTCCAAGACCTTGTTTACTTTCTTGTGTCTTAGCTTTTTATCACAAAAATGATTCTTGGTAACTAGACCACGTGCATATTTGATTCATTCTCCAGTTTGGAAGTGAGATTCTTAGATTCTTATCCATGGATTCATACCGAGGAAATTTTATGGATCATCTCTAATTACTACAACGACAATAGATGATTCACAAAATCCATTGCCTTCCTTTTCTGTACTAATCCTGCGCTACGTCTATCTTCTTAAGTACTTTCGTCAAGCAAGTGGATCAACAAGTTATTTATGACAGGGCTGCTGTTGAGTTTATTTCTTCTTGAAGATCAGAATTGGATATGTGTTGAAAATGTGGGTTAGAACTTAGATGTGGCTGGTAATTCTGAAGTTAGAAAATGCCATATATAGAATATTGCTGTCATTTTGTATTCCTACAAGGTGCTCCTTCTCTCTTGTCTAGAGCATTACAACTCATATGATAATCATTGGATGCTCTCTTGTTGCAAACAACCATTTCAAGACATATCAAGGGCACCCTTATCTAATGCGGTCTTTCTGTAATTTGCAGAAATTCTGTTTGCAGAATAAAACAAGAAACATGTTGTTTAGTTGAGCCTAATTCAATCGATCGAACTGCGCCCAAACCCACTGGACCCGTATCCCTTTGTGTCGCCCAAGGGTGCACTTCAACTTCGTGGGGTCCATTCAGTGGTTTGGTGGGCCACATTGGAACTTCAATTGAAGTTGCCCAACATGTTCTAGACATTCCAGCAGAGTTAGGAAACTTTGGTTTTGATTTATTCCATTCATGTTAATCAATCTAATATCATTAGGAATATTATTTTTACGCAGTCAGGACTCAGGAGTTTTCCCAGTCGGATGAATGATCTGGATTTATTCTAGGGTTTTCTAGTACTTCTAGTAGTTTTTATAAAAAGGGTACAGTTGACTGGCTGTAGGCAACTTACTGTGTGACATTCAATAACATGATAATTGAGCTGGAAAATGAGGCTTGGGCTCAACCCTATGAGCTAAAAACAAAGCAAAAATCTAGTCCAACATAGAATGGGCTTGGGTTTGGCTTAGGCTAGCTCAACCAAGAGCACCCTTACCTGTTGTAAGGCTAGTGGAAGCTTAACTTTCTCACTGATGCTTTGATAAATCCTAGAGTCGAGAGAATTTGTCATTCAAACTGATTTATGGAGTGTTAGAAGAAACCATTTAGGTTCGGTAGGTTATAAGAATCATCATCATCATCAAAGACTTGTCCCAATGTCGGGGACTTGCTTCTAAATTTTTTTTATCCATTCCAGTCTATCGTGTGCCATATCCTCAGATAGGTTGCACCTTCTTCAAAGCTATCCTTCCTACTTCTATCTATGTCCTCTGCAGACTACACCTTTTCTTGAGGTGAGGGGCCATCAACCTACATTGTAGATACTTTTCCTCACCAATGTTGTTATTGTCCTATGCTGGATGCGTCCAAACTATCTCGAACGAGTCCCTTTTTTATATATTTTGTGTTGATGCTAACCCTAAATGCTCCAAAATGCACTCATTTTTTATTCTCCCTTTTCTAGGTTTACCACATCTATCTCAATATTCTCATTTATACTACACATCTTTTGCGTTTGTTATTTTCTGATTGCCCAACATTTTGCTCCATAGGTCATAACTGGTTTAATCATTATCTTATAAAAATTTTACTTTAATCTTTGTTGGTATACGTGAATCACAAAAACACTCTTGAAGCAAGTCTTCACTTCAACTATTCAACTCTTATTCTATGTTCAACATCTCCTCAATCTCTCCATCTTACTAATTATCGAGCCAAGGTATCGGAAGGAATCTCTTTGTGGTATCTCTTAGGCTTCAATTCTCACAGGAGTTGCTTCTCTTTGCACATCCCCGCTAAAGTTGCAATTCATATATTCTTTGTATAACTTATTTTAAAGCTCTTTGATTTTGATGTTGCCCACTGTATCTTAAGTTTCACATTTACCCTATCTCTTAATTCATCCGCCAACACCATATCATCTACAGACAACATACACCTAGGAACTTCCTTTTGAATATGAGCGACTAACTCATCCATAATCATTGAAAAACGATGGTTTGCACCTGGAAGTTGTGGGTTCGAAACTGCACTACCACACTGGGGCCATAGGAGAATTTTACCCGTCTTTTTCTCCTGGGCCCATAGGGATTATTTTGGCCTAAAGGGCTGGGACACCCTGTGTTATAAAAAAAAAAAAAAAACTCATCCATAATCAATGAAAAACGATAAGGGCTTGAAGTTGAACCCGGTGCAAACTTATGATCATTGGAAACTCACTTATCTCTTGTCAGTTAGTTCTCACTGTAGTTACCACTCCCTCATACATGTCTTTGCTGATGTCAATATATCCTCTTCAGACACTCCTTTTATCTAAAACCCACCAAATCAAATCTTTAGGTACCCTATCACAGGTCTTTTCTAGTTCAATGAAAACCACATTAATATTTTTCCTCTTCTTTTAGTAATTTTCATTAATTGTTTAGGTGAGAAGATAGGTTTGATAGTTGACTTTTTTGACATAAACCAAATTGTTTTTTAGATACCTTGGTTTTTTGTTTAAGTCTATATTCCATTACTCTTCCAAAGTTTCAAAGTGTGACTTGTATGTTTAATCCCATCATTATTGGTGCAACTTTGTGTATCTCCTTTGTTCTTGTATTCAGATACAACAAATCTCTATTCATTTGCATTAATCAAATCCATTTAATTTCTCCTAAGCATTTCCAAGTTTCCATCAAAATGTCATCTGGCTCTATAGCCTTTCTTGTCAATGCTTTCTTCACTTCTGCTACCTTATTTTTGAGTTAAAGATATGTCATGCCAACAAAGTTTCCTGGCTGAGGTTACAAGAATATTATGGAGCAAATTTCTTTCTTTGATAATGGAAGTAGCGGAGGGTAGCTATCTAACCTCTTTCCTTTGGTAATAGAAGGTGATTCAGCATGCCCCTATCAACTGGGTAGAGGGTTGATGCACTGGACCATGTAAAATTAAACTGTGGTTATATGAGATTTTGGATCTCTTGGTCGGTCGCTAGGTGTCTTTCTCACATGTGCCTAGGGTGGCTCACTATATAGTCGGCTTTTTGCTAAGGACAATTTCTAGTGGCCTTTCTTGATTTTTAATTGGAAACATGGACTTTGGCTATTTCTTTCTTTGGGGGCTGATGCATGCCTTGGGGATTGGCCTCCTTTCAGCTTTTTGTACCCTCTCTACATTTAACAAAATCAGTTACCTTCTGAAAAGAAAAGTGGTGGAGGCCATTCAAAAAAAAAAAAAAAAAAAAAAAAAAAAAAAAAGGAATAGAAAAGTGGTGGGGATGGTCAGTATTAAACTCTGAACTTTAATTTTCTATCCATCCAGGTCCAATTACAAGAATTTGTTATTTGTCGTGGCTGGTACAAGATACACAGTCAATGCTACATGGATATGTTGGAAACTAATTTCCCAATAATATTACCAGTTCCTTGAGGTTGCAGTTGGCACTGTGTATTGGTTTCTTTAATTTGACATATCTAGAAAAGACTATAATAGATACTCTATTAGGAAAGTTGGTGTGTTGATTTTATTGATTTGTCCCCACCTTGACCCTATGTATGTCTTGTAATGTCATGTCCATCAAAGACTGAAGCACATTTTTCCTGTACTTATGATGTGTACCTTGATTTGGTCAGATGAACTTCATAAATACATATTAAAAAGCAAAGAGGAGTAATATTGTTCCTATCAAACAACTTTAAATCTCAGTTTGATCTTTGTAATGTTTGATTGTTCCTGTTATTCTCCATAGTCTGAATGCCAGTACTTTACATTTGTTTTCAGTTGTTGTTTTCTGTTCCATAGCAATTATATTGGTTAGGTTTTTGCTTAATAAGACTAATGATTTTTTCCCCTCTCAGTGAGGAATACGCAAGAGAGACATACCACTGGAGGAGGCAGAGAGAGAAAATCCGAGGAGACTCTTTAAGTCCAAGGACATTATGCCTTGGCAGGAATCAAAAGGTTTTTGACAATGTTTGTGATTCATGGTATTTGCAAGATCATCAGTATAGCAAACCATGCAATGAGAGAGACATAAGGGGTTTAACAAATAAGGTGCTCCAAAATTCCAAATATGCTAGTTTTATTATTGTTGAATCTCCATCTAATTATTTGGTGTTGTGTTTCCATGTTAATGTGGCTCAAATTTAGAACACTCTATGATCTATAAAACATGGGAACAAAAATCTATTCAATTCATGGATTAAATGGATGTAATTATTAACTACAGTAAAAAAACAACACTAAATTTCATCCGTTCTGATAATTATTTCTTTATTCTATTTTCTTTGTAATTATATATATAAAACTTCCTAAGGATGTATTCGCTTTGTTTCAACATGCTTTGGTATTTCATGTATTTACGCTATTGCTTAAAATGGCTCTTTAAATTTTCTTAATTGAGTACTCCTGGTGGACGTTGCTCCACTTAAAATTCTCCTATTAATCATCTGTTGCAGTCGTGCACTTCTTTGTGAGTACAGTGGAGGATAAATTCCTTGCAAGTTAAATATGCTTGCCAGTGCCTCATAGTGTGAACCATGGTATAAACTTCTAAATTGTAGTTAGGGTGATAACCGGTGACATGTTGGGCTTTTCACAAGTGAGTGGATTGGATGTCCTTGACTGTGAACATCTTGTTACCAATGTGTGAAGTATCACATTTAGTTGTATCACTTTATGGTTTTTACTTGTCAATTATCCATACATATATTTTCCTTGACATGACTCAAACTCACACACCCTTGCCCCCTACGGGAGGCATTTGATGTCCCTATCCAGCTGAGCCACAGCGCTGGAAATTATTCTTTTATTGATTCACATTCTTCGCTGTATCTTTCAGTTGTTAAATGTTTTGAATTCCTTAATAGATGTTCGCCTTTTTTCATAATTGACATGTTTCTAATACAAAGCTGTATAACTGAATTTTGTTTGGTAATTGCAGTTTTTAAGGGGTATTCCAAGGTTTGTAAAGATTGTGGAAGTTGGGCCAAGGGATGGATTGCAAAATGAGAAGACTATTGTACCTACAGCTGTAAAGATTGAATTGATTCGAAGGTTGGTTTCTTCTGGATTGCTTGTTGTTGAGGCTACAAGCTTTGTCTCATCAAAGTGGGTGCCACAGGTTTGTCTTCAATGGCTTTTGTTTGATTACGGACCACCTCTATAATATTTGACAATGATTTTTTTTCTTATGGTGGAATTTTTGTTGTTAAACTTGGTTAGACATTAATCATCTTGAAATAGTTAGGATGATCATGGGGCCCACATGTGGCCATGCCAATCATGGGGAGACGGGGGGATAGAAAAAATCTCGACGAGACCTAGTGATATGCAAATTATCAACCTCATTAGATCATCATAACCCTTTGATCAAATGGATTTCAATTTTAATTGTTTCAGAAAGCATTTATTTTCTTGGATTTCAATATAGCGGTAACGGTTGGATGAGTGTCAGATTTGGGCTTGTGTCAAGTCACAGGGTAATGTCCATAAGAAGGTAATTATATCATACGTGGTCCAGTGGCCCAAAAATTAGGGTGACTGTTCCGAAAGATGGTTCTAATCTGAGTATTTCACTTTGCGTGTGCATGTCAAATTAGACATATGAATCTTCAAATTAAGTATTTGAGTTTGTGCATTGAAAATCATTGAACTCGAACTTCAAATTAATTGAATCGAAAAACGAATTGAATAAACTGAGAACTCAAATGAAAATTGGCCAAACTGCGAATTGGGTAACTATAGTTTGGATTTTTTAATGTCATACAGGTCTCAATTGTTTTAATATTTGAAATGAACAAAATTGATGTATCACTCCTTAGTATTTAGTACTTTCTTGTTACTAGTTACTACATACAAGTTCCATTTAGTATGGTGGTACATCCATTGGATCCATGTAGGGATGTACAATATCACATTTGCCTCAAATTCCAAAGCACTTGACCCATCCAATCCAGTCCATTGGCAGGAGTGTGTTCATCTATCACCTTGAGTTGCTCCACTATGTTGATCTCTAGATTCTACTCAGGGTTTGGAGGCATTCTTTTGTAATGTCAATTGTACAGAGTATAATTACTATAGCTGCTGTCACACCATTCTTGCACATCCCTTTTGATCTTTAATCAATGAAGTGGAAGAAGTCCTGCAGGTACACCATTACCCATTTGTTTAACTCAAGCATGATACAGGCAAATTGTGTAAAACCTACTATCCAAATTGCAATTGACAAAATCACAACCACAGGATCCTTACAAAGTACTTAATTGTACCATTTTTGAAACTTGGATATTTGAACTTAGACAACCCAATTGAAGCTTCTCTTAATGGATGGAACTTTGTTATGGCTGGTAAGGTTGATAAAACAGCAGAGAGAAAACTGAGTGAAAATTTCTGAGTCACCCTTGTGGTCAATCCATCTCAATCATTGCGCTTTCTGTCCAATCATAAAAAACTAGTTACAATCCAAATTTGAAATCAAATCATTTGCTTCAGATGTAGTCAAAACCGATAATTATCCTCATCTAAGAAGGTAATCTCTGTAGATATGTATTCAATATGATAAAATTGATGCAAGTCGAGCCGACCCAAGTCCATTGGGCCTAGCCCGTGAGCTATCGGGTCAATCAGATCCAACCCATTGGAAAAGCCCACAAAATCCAATAAGGCTTAACCGACTGTTGTGGGAAGCTATCCTATTTTAAGTAGACTTCTAATTACTCTAGTATTATTAGAAATTAGTAGGTTTCTTTAATTTGAGTATTATGAGATAGAAAAGATCGTAGGAACTCTATTATATATATGTAAATCCCCCTTTAGGGATACACATGATCTTCCTATTGAATTGAAATTGAGTTCTGATTTGTTATTGATTTGGTTTGTTTACACTGTGCGTGAGTCTCGACTGTAGAATCCTTCTGGATTCGACCAAATCCCTACTGTGGATTTGGTCTTCTTCCCTGGCTACATCAGTTTGGTATCAGAGCACAGATCTGATCTTGGATCTGTATTTCGATCATCAATTCGAAGCAACCCCACCGTCCACTCATCCATCATCCCGTCAGTCCCCCATCCCTGCCGATCTTCATCCCATCCCTACCCCAGATCCATCCCTTCACCAGACCCACCAATCCCTATTCCCAAAATCACGAAATCCACCCTGTTTCCCTACCTGCGCCCAACCCAGCAGAACCCATTCTCCATTCTCCTCTGACCAGAGCCACCTTTGCCGACATCGAACCCATCCACCCCCTCATCGCAGCACCGATAAACCCATTCCAACCAAACTGAAAAACAATCCTAGACCATCGCCTAACCAAATCCCCCACCAAAACCCTTCTCCAAGCATTCCCTACCAATACCGTCCCTACTGCCTCACTCGAACCAACCTAACCCATCCTCCAACGCCATCCCATTCTCCCAAACCAAATTTGCCCGCCGAAACCCTAATTCCCCAAACCACCACCCCAAGCCTGCCAAAACCCCTCAAACCAAACCCACCGACTCCCTGAATCCTAGCGCACATCCCTTCATTGGAAGCCCCAAACCAGAAGAGAGAAAAAAAAGAGCATCAGAAGAGAGAAGAAGAAACAGCTAGGGTTCTGAAACGTACCGTGCACCAGACTCACGCACCATCTCCCACGCGCAGATCTCGTTCGTCATCTCCCCATCACCATCTCCATCGTCGCCGAAGCTGATCTCCGTCGCCTTGCTTCAGATCGCCAACGCATCCCAGATCAACTTGCCATCGCCTTTAGCAAGTAAGGCAAGCAATTCTTTTTTTTTTTTTTTTTCCTTTAAATCTTGTGCAGTGCACAAAGCCCAAAGCAGGGCTAACGAAATCTGTCTCCCACTTGTTTTCATCGTCTGGACCTGATCTACAGTTGGGTCTGACATTAGTCCGAACCAGGCCCAGCCCACTTACTAGCCAAAAAAAAAAAAAAAAAAAAAATTCTCAAGAATGTCTACTCGCAGCGGTTAGACTTTCGGGGAAAGCTTTCTGACAATCAGCGAGATGCTCTACTATTTGAATTATTGCAACAGGTTCATGCATTGGAGACCGGACTTACTGACCGGGTACTTGCATTAGAGACCGGGTTTGCAGCCTTGCAAAAACCAACAACTGACGCATCGTCCAGTACAGGTATTCCACAAATTATACCTCACCAAGCTAATACCATTAGACGTGAGTCTATTCATGATTTTATTGAGCGTCTTTTTACTAAAAAAGATCATGAAGATGCGCCACTAGCACCCAAAGTTGATGATATCACCAAACGCGTCAAGGTCGAAGTGGCTAATTTCTCGGGACGCCTAAACCCACAGGCTTTTATTGATTGGCTCAATTCTCTTGAAGATTATTTCAATTGGTACTGCATGGATGATGCACAGCATGTGGCCTTTGTCAAAGTCAAGCTTAAGGGTTCGGCAAGAGCATGGTGGCACGGCGTTGATCATAACAATTTCGTCATGGGACGTCCCTCTATCACTAGGTGGGACGACATACGCGAAAAGCTTGGAAGTAAGTATCTGCCCTCTAATTATTTGGATATACTTCAACAAGAATTTCTTGTCTTCAGGCAGGGCACTTTATCAATAGATGAGTACACGGAGAAATTCAATGATTACGTCATTCGATTCAAAAGTCGAGAAGATGACCGAGAACTTGTCAACCGCTATCGAACTGGGTTGCGCCAAGAAATTAAGCGCGAAGTCCTCATGCATGACTTTGATACAGTTGATGAGATCTATAACTAGCTAAAAAGAGTTGAACTGGAATTACGATCACCAAATATGTAACGCTTTGGTGCTCCAACCGGAGAACCCATGCCTCGCAAAGCTCCAGAATTTCAGAATAACCGTGCTCCACCGCAAGGTTATCGCACAGCTACAGAATTTTAGAATAACCGTGCTCCTCCACAAGGTTATCGTCCACCACAACGGCAGCAGCAACCCAACCAGCCTAATCAGCGTCCTTTTGCACCAAACCAGCGGGGCGCAGTACCACAAGGACGTGGACCTCCAAGGCCGGATCGGCTGAATGACGGTTGTTGGCGTTGTGGTCAACTGAGTCACTTTGCCAATGATTGCCCACAGGTTCGAAATCTGTACTATTGTGAAGAGGAGGCCTATTATGATGATGAGCAATATGAGATGGAGCCGCCCCCTGAAGATCAACAAGTGGAAGCACAACAAATCACTTAGCAAGAAGAACGGTCAGATCCCATTCCTAGAGCCACCACCACTGTAGAAGAAGGTGGTCCTTTGCTTATTATACGCCGTCTCATTACCAATGAACAAGAAGAAGAAGATTGGCGGAAAACTAACATCTTTCAGACACGTGTGAGATGCAAAGGTAAGCAGAGTAATTTAATAATTGATGGCGGAAGTGCTATGAATGTTGTTGCACAGGAAGTGATTAATAAACTGAAATTGCCAACTAAAAAGCAACCGAAACCTTATAAAGTTGCATGGATAAATGATCATTCCATTCTTGTGACCCGCTGGTGCTTGATTCCTTTCAAAATTGGCGTTTATGAAGATGAAATATGGTTGTGATATAATTCCTATGAACATTGCTCACATACTTCTTGTTCGACCTTGGCTCTTCGATCGAGAGGTAATTACAGATCAAAAGAAGCACATGCATTCTTTTAAGTGGAAAGGACAAATAGTGGACCTTCTTCCAATGCCACCAATAGCATTTTCTCCTACAACTTCCACTACCCCATCCAATCCACATGTCCTCACTATGCAAAAATTTGAGAAAGAAACCAGAGAGCAAAATGTGATGTTTGCACTAGTCACTAAAAAAGTGCAGGAGCCTCCTCAAATTCGTATTCCCACAGAAGTTTAGGCCCTCCTTCATGAATACTCTAATTTGACTCCTGAAGAATTTCCAAAAGAGTTGCCTCCTATGCGAAATATACAGCATGCTATCGACTTAATTCCTGGAGCATCCCTGCCAAATTTGCCTACTTATCGGATGAGCCCAAGTGAACATGCTGAGTTGAAGTGCCAAGATGATGACTTGTTGCAAAGAGGGTATATCAAGGAAAGCTTAAGTCCTTGTGCTGTTCCAGCTCTCCTAACACCAAAGAAGGATGGCAGTTGGCGTATATGTGTGGACAGTCGCGCCATCAACAAAATTACGGTAAAGTATCGTTTTCCTATTCCTCTGATAGACGATATGTTGGATCTAATGCATGGATCCACTATTTTCTCCAGAATTGATCTGCGCAGTGGCTACTACCAGATTCGCATCTGACCGGGTGACGAATGGAAAACAGCATTCAAAACAAAAGATGGTTGGTCTTTATGAGTGGTTGGTAATGCCATTTGGTCTTTCTAACGCACCGAGTACTTTCATGCGCGTGATGACTCAGTTATTGCGCCCCTTTCTTGGCAAATTTGTTGTGGTTTATTTTGATGATATCTTGATATACAGCAAGTCCAAGAAGGATCATCTTGATCATTTGAGATGTGTGTTCAGCACCCTGCGCTGTGACAAATTTTATATAAACCCCAACAAGTGCTCTTTTATGACTGATTCTGTGCTTTTCGTGGGTTACTTCATTACTGCTTGAGGTGTCAAGGTGGATCACACTAAAGTGAATGCTGTTGTTGATCGGCCTACTCCAACAACCATATCTGAAGTTCGAAGTTTCCATGGGCTTGCGCCTTCTACAGGGGTTTTATCAGAAATTTCAGTAGCATCATGGCTCCTATTACTGACTGCATGAAGAAGGGGACATTCAAATGGACCAGTGTTGCCGCTCGTGCATTTGAGCAGATAAAACGGAAGATGATAGAAGCTCCAGTTTTGCGCCTCCCAAATTTCAATCAGGTTTTTTAAGTTCATTGTGATGTATCTAATGTTGGTATTGGATGTGAACTTAGTCAGGAAGGTCATCCTATCGCCTTCTACAGTGAGAAGCTGAATGAGTCCTGGAAAACATATTCTCCATATGATCTCGAACTATATGCTGTGGTACAGACTCTACGTCATTGGCGACATTATTTAATTGGAAGAGAGTTTGTTCTATTCTCTGATCATGAAGCCCTCAAGCATTTACATTCTTAGCAAAAATTGAGTGCACACCATGCAAGGGGAACTCCTATCTTCAGGAATTCACTTTTGTCATCCGTCACAAAGCTAGCAAAGAAAATCAAATTGCAGATGCGTTAAGCCGCCGCAAGCATTTATTGACTAACATGTCTATCACTGTTCCGGGCTTCGAAGAAATTCGCCAAGAATACCCTGCGGATAAAGATTTTGGCCACATCTACACCACTCTTCTCAATGGCGATACAGCTCAACACCCGCACTTCAGTATTCATGATGGCTATTTATTTCGCGGCACACAATTATGTCTGCCAGCTACCTCCATCCGAGAACATATTGTGCAAGAATTACATGGTGGCGGATGTAACGGACACTTGGGCCGTGACAAGACCCTTGATCTTGTTAGTGACAGGTACTTTTGGCCTAAGATGAAATCATGTATCATTAAAATATGTGATTTATGCAAGGTTTGTCAACTTGCGAAGGGCAACAAAAAGAATACGGGACTCTACCAGCCCCTTCCCGTCCCACATGCTCCGTGGGAAGACATCAGTATGGACTTTGTTCTGAGTCTACCAAACACAGCACGGAAAGTTGATTCTATATTTGTCGTGGTAGATCGGTTTTCAAAGATGGCTCATTTCATACCATGTTCCAAGTCTTCTGATGCATCCAAAGTTGCGCAGTTATTCTTCAAAGAAGTGGTTCGTCTTCATGGACTTCCTAAGACAATTGTATCCGATCACAATACGAAGTTTATGAGCTATTTGTGGAAGACACTCTGGCTGGCCTCTAGGACAAAGTTACAATTTTCCAATGCCTATCATCCGTAAACAGACAGTCAAACAAAAGTGGTAAATCGCAGTTTGGGCAAATTGTTGAGATGCTTAGTTCGAGACCACATTACATCTTCGGATCTGGTCTTACCCATGGCTGAATTTGCTTACAATAATTCAGTTAACAGATCTATTGGGATGTCACCATTCCAAGCCGTGACTGGAATACGATCGCGCTTACCTGCTGATTTGGTTCTGTTGCCAGTCGAAGCGCGATCAATTGGAGAAGCTGAAGATTTTATCCGACATATGCAGCATGTACATGATGAGGTTCGACGTAACATCGCCATTAGTAATGACAATTACAAGTAGCATGCTGATGCCCGTCGCCAATTTGTTCAGTTTGCAGAAGGTGACAAGGTCATGGTCAGAATACGTCTCGAGTGCCTTCCTCCCAATGCAAATAAGAAGCTGCATCCTCAAAATTCGGGTCCTTTTAAGATCTTGAAGTAGATAAGTTCCAATGCATATGTTCTTGACCTGCCCGCAGAGTTAGGCATTAGTTCCACTTTTAATGTAGAAGACTTGACTCTCTACCGTGGACATCACACAGATGAAGGAATTGAAGAACACATCTTATCCCTACCGCCTATTCCTCCTCCATCTGATCAAATTGTGGATGTACTTGATGATCAACTCGTGTCTACACGTCGCGGAGATTTCCAGAAGTTTCTTGTTCAGTGGCAGAATCACCCCATCTCAGATGCATCATGGATCACGGCTACTGATTTCCAGCGACTCAACCCGGACTTGTATGAACGTTATCAAGCTATACACTTGCCGGAGTCGAGTTTCTCTAAGGCAGGGAGAAATGATGCAAGTCGAGCCAGACCCAAGTCCATTGGGCCTAGCCCGTGAGCTATCTGGTCAATCAGATCCAACCCATTGGAAAAGCCCACAAAATCCAATAAGGCTTAACCGACTGTTGTGGGAAGCTATCCTATTTTAAGTAGACTTCTAATTACTCTAGTATTATTAGAAATTAGTAGGTTTCTTTAATTTGAGTATTATGAGATAGGAAAGATTGTAGGAACTCTATTATAAATATGTAAATCCCCCTTTAGGGATACACATGATCTTACTATTGAATTGAAATTGAGTTCTGATTTGTTATTGATTTGGTTTGTTTACACTGTGCTTGAGTCTTGGCTATAGAATCCTTCTGGATTCGACCAAATCCCTACTGTGGGTTTGGTCTTCTTCCCTGGCTGCATCAAAAATGACAATACCCTGACAAACAACAATATGCGTCAGGTATTGGATCCTCCTTTCCTGATACCGGATAAATAAATAAATAAATCATATCGGTCAATATTTAAACCGTCGCTGTTATCAAATTCTTCTTCTGAATGTATTTCAATCTAAATTCAAAAGATTTGTTTAAAAGAGAGATGATGAGAAACACTTTATAATGTTGCATCTTAAGCTAGTTAAAACATTGAAAATACAAATTTATCATCTTTGACTTGCCATGAAGTAGGGAATCATTGTTTATCCACATCAAAGGAACCAAATGATTGAGATCAAGGTGTTGATCTCTTCCTAACCAAGGCTGACTGATCCCAATCAATGATGTACACATAAATATTGACAAGGTCATGCATCACCTCAAGGGACCATATTGGTTTGTATAACCTTGACATGCCATTATTACATTCTCAATATTGAGGCGGGGATTTGGAGGATGGACAATATCAAGTATTGTTGAGGACAAGAGGATGTTTCCTTAATGATATCAAAAGGAAATGAACAGTGAAAATGAAGCATATCATCGATTTGATAGAAATTTGTGCTAAGAATAATTTTCTGTCCATAGACTATTCTCGGCGGAGTCCATTTTGTAACAGTCTGGATCTATGTAGCAGTGGTTTTTGTAACCATTTTGGCTGTTGGCAATATGAAGGAATTTCAAGTTTGCAACATTAGATGTAACATGGTTATACTTTCTATGATGTTCCAGTGCTGTGGTTGATCTATACTCCACCTTCTATTATTTTTAGATCTGTTTTACTGTTGTGCTCTTACATACTGTGCACCCATGTCTGCAAAATTCACATAAATTCTAAGTGTAGTTTTTTCAGTGTATTATAGTCATTTCATAGAAGCAATACAAGTTCATCTTTGTGTTCCACACTTCCACATGGTAAAAGGCTTCTTTGTTGTTAATAACATACTTTGATTATCACTCATGCAGATTGTACTCTTTCATTACATGCAGATTATGTGCTACTTAATCGATTTTGTTTTTCTTTCCACATACCGTTGTTCTGTATGTCAAAGATTTTCTAATCTGCACTGAAATTTTGCAGTACTTCTGAATCCTTGTTTTTCCAAATATGTTTCAGCTAGCAGATGCAAAGGATGTAATGGAAGCAATTAGAAATGTGGACGGTGCAAGATTTCCTGTCTTAACACCTAATCTTAAAGTAAGCAATCTTGCCTAAAACTCAGAATTATAGGCTTCACAAATTTGTGTTGAGTGAATCATTGATGATTGGATATATTATGCTCCAGGGTTTTGAAGCGGCTGTTGCAGCTGGGGCTAAAGAAATTGCCATATTTGCTTCAGCTTCTGAATCATTTTCCATGTCAAATATTAATTGCAGTATTGAAGTTAGTCTTTCACGTTATCGCGAAGTTGCTGCTGCGGCCAAAAAGCTCTCAATACCAGTTCGTGGGTATGTTTTACTAGTTAAGAACTTTAGAACTGTTTCTTTGAGTGCTTGGCAGTTCCAGCGAAACTGAATTGGACCTTATCCCATTGGGCTGTTCTGGGCCATATTAGTTCTACTGGAACATGTGATTTGTCTTTCAGGATCTGTTCCAAATAATTGCTTGTGTGATATTGTGATTAGTTTCTAGATAATTCTTGTTGTTTAAAATGGGATTGTTTCCCACCACATTCTCATCGTGGTTGTGTGGAAATGCATGTGGAATGAGTAGCATATGAGTGATATTAACTAAACATAATTTGGGAACTCACTGTTTGAAGATCCAGATATATATAATCCTTGAATGCAGGACGGAAATACGTGATAGATTGCAGAGTTACTGAAATTTTCAAATGAGTGATGTCTCAGTCATGCTACATGCGGACAACGCATCATCAATTCAAACCATTCATGCTCCTGCCTCATATCCCTCTGTGAAAGTGGACGCTCAATTTCTTTGTTTTCTTAGAATATATGAGTGAAAGTTTGGAGGTCTATTGGTTTCTTACAATTTTTCCCCACCTTATTTTCTTGTTCCTTTACAAAAATGAGAGAATTTAAAAAATCTTTGAGGCTACTTTTGTCCTTTACTTGCTTCTAAAATAGTAAGTAAATCATCCTCCAAGTTTAGGGTGAGTTTTTTCTCTCTTCGGACACTTTGAGATATTACTTTCTTTATAACTAGTTGGATTTTGGCTTATTGGCTATCCTTTGGATTCAAATAGGAGTTGGTCTCACTGTATTTATATTTAAAAATATGATATACTCGTTCTTATTATGGAATCAACTCCTATTTGAGTAAATTTTGGTGAAAGTCCACTTAAGTAGAGTGTATTTATTCTAAACACCATGGATAATTGACTATTTATCTTTTTATGGAGTTGGTTAATGGCTATCAGTGGTGTGCTCACAACCATCTACGCCTGCCACAGTAATCACGGCCCATCAAATGATCATAAGTTAACTAATCAATGGATTTTCAACCATCCATGTCTACTATAGTTACTGTGGCCCATTAAATGATCACAAGGCACCAATTAACAGATTTCATTAATTAATTAATTATGGGTAGATTGGTGTACGCATGATTAATTCGATAGAGGCCCTATTTTTATTAGAGTGAGATACAGCTCACTCCCAAAACAAGGAGTAAGGGATTATTTTGAGTGGTTTGGATTCATTATGGCAGTCCTATTATTTTTGTATTTTAATTATCCTTGAAATTTTGAAAAAAATATTTTTTTAAAAATATTGGAGTTTTGTCAAATCTATGAATTTTTTAGATACAACTATCAAACTTTACAAAGAATAAATAAGTTTATTTTTAAATGATAAAAAAAATCTAAAAAAAATATTATTGATCCCCTCTATAGAAAAAATCCTTGTTCCCGCCCGTTGTTAGTTAACCATTGCTTGCTCCTTTTGGAAGAAAATCCTGGCTCTGCCACTACATCTAACTGTGATTTTTTTTTTTTTTTTTTTTTTTGTGTTTTGTTTTGTTTTTAACATGTTTAACCGATGATCTTAGGGGCCTTAAAGTTAAATAATGATACCTAAAATTATGTGATTGATCCAGTTTTTTGGGGTTGTGGGGGGGGGGGTGTGTTGGGGGGCGGGGGGGTGGTTCAATATAAAAAAATTAGGAAATTCTACTCATAAAACCTGTTGAGCATTTTTAAATCTGAATACATTGGGCCTACAAGCCACATTTTTTATTTTTTTTCGTAATTAATTGATGTAATTATGTTAGACTATTTAGAAAAGAAATTTTATATTAACAAAGATTAGGAGTTAGTTTTCTTTCTTTGATTTAGATTTATGATTTGAATTTCTTCATAAAGGGATATAAAACAAATATTAACTTTCTGAGATTTTATCTTTTTCAGGGCATGAGTCTTGCAGAGGTTGCCCCAAAACCTAAAATCTTGTTGCAAAGGGTGGCAAGAACATTGATCTTGCCAATATCAGCTTCTAATTAGATGTTGTGATGTTGGAGAGGAGTGGTTTTTTATCAAGTCAATATATAATATGTTATTCGCCTATATCAACCATTAATTTCTTGATCAATGTACCAAGAGATAAACTTAATTCCCTCAAATTAAAACTCTCACTTTCTCTTAAAAGTTATGCAGGTTCATTGGTACAACAAAATAATACTATCCTTATAAATTGATCAATGTTTCTCCAATTTTATAATAACACAAAGTTGTCACAATTTTTAAAACAAAAACTAATTGTTATTTGTCAAGGAAGTCTAAAAACACTTTGGTAAGGAAGAGGTTTTGGTTTGGAGTACTATCACCCTAATATTGTATCAGACTAACTATTTTAAATTATATTGCCTATTAAAAAAATTGTTTTCTTTTCCTTTCTTTTTTTTTTCTTTAAAGAAAAGGTATCACGTTAGCTAGAAAACAAGCATCTACTATATAAATATCCATAAGTTCAGATTCTACATATGCTCAGAATCAGTGAAATCGTTTGGCCATGCCTCAAAATCCATCTGTTGGTTTAAAAAGTATCAAATACAGACCGCTTGGTTAAATTTAACTCTAATATGAGTTGGGAACATAATTGCATTGCTGCAGCCAAATTCTGACTATTGGTTAGAAGATTGTGATATGTTCAGGGAAGTTATTCAAATGTTCTTTCTCTACTCACTTCTAGATTGATCGGCTTAATATATTCTACAAACGCGTAATCTCACTCTGACAAAACTCCAATTTTAGTCAAACTTTTCCTAGAGCCAATAAGCGTAGTGATGGTTGTTCTCTCTCTCTCTCTCTCTTTTTTTTTTTTTTTTTTTTTTTTTTTTTTTTTTTTTTGAGTGATTTGGATTTCATAGATTATGGCTCTACTGATGGATTTATAAGGGAGTGAAATCATGTGTTTCTCTTGATAAATTTAGATTTTATAATTGCTGCTTAAGATTGCTTTGATTTCATTGAACATACCAAAGATGCCAATCGTGTTCCCAACAATTTAGGGATGAAATTTATTTGAATCTCAAAATCTTGCCATAAGTCTGTTACAGCAATATTCAGGTGTAGAATGCTTACATAGACTACTTTATCAACGCCGTGAATGGGGGGCCATCTTAATAACCTGTACATAAATGGAAGGACCACAACTCTATACTACTTTAGACTTTGAGATATTTACAACAGCTAAATCCCCTTGATTAGGGTATTTTCAATATATTACATCAATTGAATCCCCTTAATTGGGGTTTGACCGAAAACAAACTTGACCAAATCTACTCTTATCCTGTTACACTTGTATTGGACCCAGTGGGCCGGACCCATGAGTGGACCTAGGAAAGGTCCACACATGCCATATACACACGCACTAATGCATGCACAAGCAATACCACATGTACATTCATGAACACAAACAGAGATATTTGATATGTTTGGATTTTGTTTCCACTATTGTATTTGGCACATGGAGATACTCGAATCAAAATTTGTTGTTCGCATGTTTTTCCAAGTGTTTTGTCATTTGTGAAAACCTTTTTCTTAAATAATTTGGATCTTAATTTCAGATGTCATTTGGAGGTGGATCCTAATGATGTTTTTGGAAACAGTTTGAATGTTTTGGCAGAATGATAGTTTCCTGTTTCCCTTTCTTAAAAAAATTTAAAATAAAAAGAAAAATAAAAATGCCAGGAGTGCCATGGAAGTCAAAAACAGAATGGGTGTTGTATTTTCCTGCCTCAACAGCTCTAATAATTTTTTGTGTTGATTATATAATGATTTGGTGAAGAACTCCAAAAGGAGTATACAACTTGCAAGCAATTTTGCTTTTATGCCTTCTCTGTTTAGAATTTTGCAAAATGCTAAAAATTAGTAACACTAGTCAATGATTGCTGTTATCTGGGAGTAAACTCTATGTTTGACTTGTTCTTTTTTCTTTTCATCACATTCATATTTGCTTCTCATTTTGATATTGACTCCCTCATTCTGATGTCATTACTGTTTTCTTTTAGCAATGGCATGTTTTTTAAAACATCTCATTGAGAGTTGATTTTTTGTTTATCATGTGTCCTTTTTCTCATTAAAAAGAATAATATTGTTTCTTTTTACTGTCTTTGGTGCTGATCTTCAATTAGGTATGTATCATGTGTTGTGGGATGTCCTGTTGAAGGAGTAGTGCCTCCTTCAAAAGTGGCACATGTAGCAAAAGAGCTCTACGATATGGGCTGCTATGAAATCTCCCTTGGCGACACTATCGGGGTTGGCACTCCAGGTATGTTTTTCTGCTTGTTCTTCGTTATTTAATTGCTTTAACCATACACTAAACAAAGGACTTGTACAAGAGAGTATTTACCACCAGAAGTTCTGCCTATTATTGGGAAGAGTACTATTTGTTATTGTTGTTCTTGTTCTCAAATGAAGAATGAGGTGGACAATCTGGTTAATCTACCCAATTTATGGCAAAGTCAACATGTAATAGTTTAACAAATCTTATACTTGGAAAGGAGCTCGCTTGAAATGTCATGATTCCTGAATTTTGTCATGAATTAGCTTATTTCATACTTCATTGTGTCTCTTAATCATACACTTGCTTTGATGTACTTGTGTAAGGGTACGGTTTACATCTAGAGAACATGCATGGATAAGTATTTTCTACCAGAAATTGATAATTGTTGCATTTTTTAGGTATGATTTTAGAACTTGGCCAAGTCGCTTCCCAAGTCTCCTCGTTGGCCAAGGCCTATCATTTTTGGGCAACTAAATCATTTATTTCCCATCTTTTGTGTTCGGAGAAGCTATGGGAACACTTAAACCACCAATTTTTGGACCTCTAAGGGACTTTTACCCCCAATTCGCAAAGATTGAAACCACATTTTCTTGGAAGACATAAGCAGCTAAAGGCAGGAGTTACTATACGTCTGACTAAGTGAAATATAAACACAAGTTTGTATATATATATATATATATATATATACTTAAATTCATTATATGTATACTTAAATTCATTCTTAGTAAGTAAAACTATTGAAGTTCTAGATTCATAGAATACTATTTTCTATTCTTTGTAATTTTTTATTTTCTTTCATATATTTCAAAAGTTATCTGAGCTTTAAGGTGCAACGTGGTCAAGTTGACTCAACTCAATGGTGACCGAGTTGTTCTCCAAGTCTGATTAGTGCCCTTTATCAAGCTTTAACTAGAATGTATAGACTATTTTTTAGGACAAAAAAAGTGGAAGCTTGTTTAGTTTAGTACCCACTTTCTTCAATGCTGGAGTTCTGACTTAAATTGATTAGAGTCAAGTTTTTTGGATACACCAGGATGCATCTGAAGATATCATACAAAATTGTGACAAGAAAGAGTAGTAATCCCTGGATACAAACAAAAGTTGGAGTTAGGGACCTTTCTCTAGGTGTACAACCAACAGCTCATTAATAAATGAATCATAACTTCCATGAATCTCGTCCAAATAGGGTGTGGCCTCGAGCTTGTTGGAAGTTAATGAACTGACCGATATTGACTGTGACAAATCTTGTCGCATTTAAACCAATCAATACATGAAATATGGCCTTAAACATAGAAGTTGGAATTCATTTGCTTCTTAGTTATAGCACACTTCTTTTGATTCATATGTTTGTAGAGCCATCAAATCATGTTACTTCTTATTTGTATGTGCTTTTTGTAAAGCCTCTATTTGATAACTGAGCTATGTGTCAAAACATATACAGTAGTTAAGATTTAGGTAGGAATTTAGCTTTAATCATTCAAGATTAGGCTCTAAGGATTTACTTATAATTATTGTTCTAATATCCAACTTTCTTCTTAACTCATGTGAGACTAAATAACTAATCAAAACATCCACTCTCACCCCAGGTCTAAGCTCCATGTTCTCGTTCATGGTCCAGCTGAGTTCCACTTTAGATGAAAGGAAAATTTTGGGTGGGCTATGATCGCCAGAAAGATTCATGCTATGAGTAAATCTAGTAAGGGTATTAGTCTATTAGAACCACCAAATACCTGTCATATATATTTTCATTAGAGAGAATGAGAACAGAAGCATCAATCATCTACTTATTTAGTTTGGGTTTGCAAAATCAGCATAGACTAAATCGTATGCTTTGTTTGGGGTGTGGTTATATGGGGCTATAATGGGTTTGGAGGTATGCTATTTGTTTAATGGGAATAGGACCCTCCCAAAAGAGAGGAAAGGTTCTCTAGAAATTGGCAGCTCTAGTGGTTTTGCGGCCTTTGTTGGAAGAGGTGAACGAGAGGGTTTTCAACAGAAAAGAAAAAACAGAAGGTGGCATCTTCTATGTGGTCGAAACATGAATAGGGTTATTGGAGGGTCCAGAATTCATGGGGATTGGCCCATCAGGAATATTGATGAAATGAAGAGCATCAATTTTGGATGGGAGGGGAGAAAGAAAAGTCTAATCTTCATGGACTCCAAATCTTGGCAGAGTCAAGTTCAATGCCGATTGAGCATTTTGATTCTCTAAATAAACCCAGCCCAGAAGATATGGAATGGATCTTGTGAAATCATTTGATGAAACTTTGCTTTCCTTTTTGGGGCCTAGGGCATTAGAGGAATCTAACAAATCCGAGAATATGGTGATCACATTCGAAACATTAGAAGAAATATTTTGGCTGAGCGGTCACAGTGGGTGATTTTAAAAATGTAATAAATGGGAGATTTTGAATTTTCTGAGCCCAACAAAACCTCATTCACACATGCTTTTCATAGTTCAAATAAAGGGCAAACCATTTGGAAAAAGGCCTAGATCGCAAAACAATGATTAGACACAGATGATCTATTTATCGTTTGAGCATTCCCTTTTAAGATTTCTCTGTTCTATATTTTACGCAACCCAACAACAGCATTAGTGAGGTAAAACTTCTCTATGCAGGTGGATAGCCCCTTGAGGAAAAGGAGAAAGTTGAAGACGATATCGATGGAAGTAGTAAGGATAGATCTGAAGAAGTGCAACCTACTCGAGGATTTCACCTAGGATAGGCTTTGATGATGATGATGATGATGATGATGTTCTATATTTGGGGGCTTATATTGTTTTTTTTTTTTTTTTTTTTTCTTTATGTAGGGAGGTATCTTGTATACTTACAGTATGAATAAAAAAAATATTCACCTTCACATTTTTTACTGAAACTGCAAAAGTATAGAGAACAAGAAAATGTTAATCACGGAGCTTAACACAAACTACTCTTATCAGCCCTTCTTGGTAGGGAGCGACTAGGCATAAGGGACTGACTCTTGACCATTTACTAAATGGGCTTGAAAGTAATCATCAACAACTTGGCCTTTTCCCAACAATTTGAGGTCAAGTTCATTGTTCTAGTGTTGAAGTCTAAAGTAAGCTTTGTCCATGTTTTTTTTTTCTTTTTATCCAAGTAGGTATTCTCTCTCTCTCTCTCTCTCTCTCTCTCTCTCTCTCTCTCTCTCTCTCTCTCTCTCCATAGTCGTGATTTTTTATTTAGCTTGGCATTGGAAACTTTTACATTTTGGACTTGCTCGGCCATTTCTGTCCATGTTTCTACATCCTGCTTTGCAAAGTAGCAAAACCTAGCAAGTCTATGAGCGTGCCCATTCAGGGCCCTGGGGATATAATCATTTTCTACAGAACAGAACAGAACAAAGAGGTCAAAGGTTTAATGTCTAAAATAATTTGATTTATTGACCAATCAAAGTCTCGTTTCTAGGCTTGCACTTGAGCATCCAACAAGATACAGAGCCTAACAAAACCATTCTTCTGTGCCTTCTCCAATGCGTCTAAGACTGTTCTCACTTTAGCCTCCTTAGAAGAGACAACTTTGGGCCCTTGGATAGCACTGCATCCACAATAACGCCAGTTAATATCATCATGAATCCAAAGGAGGCCCTTGGGTAGCACTTGCAAAGTCTTTTGGGTAGAAACTTGGGGGCATAATTTTCTTTTGCCCCTCAAAACAATGGGAATGGAATTTCAACCTTTGATTTTGCAGAGGAGCTACCTCTGCTTGCTTCTCCTTCTTCCGTCCTTCTCATTTTCTTCCTTCTCTCTTCCTTTTAATTCTAGCCAGCTAGATCATATATCTTGCGCAGCAGGATCTCCTAAAAATGGGAGACACGGATGGTTTGTTCATTGTGGGTCCCATTGGCTCTACTAGGACACTTCAAGTATTAGTATTCTGCAAAGAATCTGGTCTGTTAGATGTTGTTACCAGGTCTGAGGATTTGAAATGGGAAATCAACAATTGAATGAACTAATACATATTAATGTATATAATACTTTCAAATTTTACTATCTTTCTTACTTACACATTTTTCTTATATTTCAAGTTTTCACCTTACAAAATTCCAATATGTACCACAGAAATTTCAACAAGATTGGTTGTCCGGGCTTTAGCCAAATTTCATCTGGACCGGGTCACTCAATCTGTGGCCAGGTTGAGTTTATTTAGGCGTGTTCCTAGTCAACCCACTGGATCAGAAAACTATGGAATGTGAAAAGGCGCACCTTGTACTTGTCAGTGGCAAGGAGGAAAAGAATGAGAAAAATAAAATGAGAAAAATATAAATATGGCACATGGAAAGGATGTCTAAAATCCTTAAAATCCTACAAGACCTATTCTCTACCATTTCTGAACCTGGGCCTCTTCTCTTCCCGAGAGAATTTCCTAGAAAATCTTTTCATTTTCTGAGTTTCTTTCGAACATGAACTTTGCTAGTTTGGAAGAACTAAATTAAGAACTACTTGCAAATTGTTCTCTTCTTTCCTTTCTCTAAAGAATTTTAGGAAAGGCACAAAAAGTTGTGATGTTATTTTGGACATTGTAATGACTTTTTTCTTATTTTTGGTCTTGTTGCTGTAAGTAAATTCTGCAGAATGCAGATGTTGGTATGAAGAATTCAAAAATTTTTTTTTTTTTTTTTTTTTGGAATCGTAATTGCTGGGAATTAATGTTCAAGGTATTTGAGAGTTTTGCTGTCTTACATTTCTAGAGAGGATTTAAGAGAAATAAAAAATGGAAAATAAATGTCATGATTTTGAATTCAAGCCATTTCTGCAGTTCTTCTATGATCTGTTTTATTATTATTATTATTATTGCTGCTGCTGCTGCTGCTGCCACTGCTACCATTGTTGTTTTTATTATTATTCTCTGTTAAGGAAAGATGGTTATTTAATTGTGAATGATTTAGGCTTTGAAATTATGAGTCAAGCCATTTTAATTTTGACAGAATCTTATGAAAAGATTAATGCCATTTTCTGTATATGCTTGATGAGATGTAGTACAGGCTCTTTCTTAATGAAATCCTTTGATAGCAACTTAAAAAAGTTTAAGGCTGATGCTAATACTTGTTTCGGTAGGGATATTACCAGGAGCCATTTTTCCTGTTTCTTTAGTAAGGTTTCTATGTGCTCTTTGAAAAGTATAGAGATAAATAGAGAGAGGAAGAGAGAAAGGTGATTGTTCACACATCCCATCAGGATATGTGTAATGTTGAATGTCATGGGTTCCTTTGTTTCATGAAAGCCTTCATTTGATTGCATTTTAAAGAACATTACATATAGAATGGGTGGGGTTTTTCATTAAAGGACAGAATGTAATGAATGGAATACCTGTATCCTTACACGTTCCCATTATTGAGAATAGGAGAACCGTTTCCCCAAAATCCTGTATCTATATTGGTAGCACAGTTTCTTTGACTCTCAGACCAGCATGGTTATGTATCTGGTTTCATATGGATTTCTTGATTCTCCTTTTTTATCATTATTCTTGCTTTTCTGATCTTTTTTATTATTTCCCATGGCATAGGTACTGTCATTCCAATGCTTGAAGCAGTAATGGATGTTGTCCCCATTGATAAGCTTGCCGTGCATTTTCATGACACATATGGGCAATCCCTTCCTAATATTCTCATTTCTCTCCAAGTAAGCAATCTCCCATTTAAACTTCTTTGCCTCTTGAGTAGTCAAATGAGTTGAAACCTTGCATTGTCCGTGCATGCAATCACTCAAATGCATCATTTTAACAGATGGGGATCAGCACGGTGGACTCGTCTATTTCTGGCCTCGGTGGGTGTCCATATGCCAAGGGTGCCTCTGGCAATGTTGCAACAGAGGATGTTGTATACATGCTTAATGGGCTCGGCGTGAAGACTAATGTGGATCTCGCTAAGCTCATGTCAGCTGGAGAGTTCATCTGCAAGCATCTGGGTTGCCAGTCTGGTTCAAAGACAGCCGTTGCTTTAGGCAAAATTAATGCAGATGCCTACAAGATCTGAAGTTAATGTGAGTAGATGATCATTTTGTTGTTGTTCACTTCATTCTGGCTGAAATGGCTGTAATCTATACGTCTGTATGGACACATCTAATAAATGACTGAGATCCTACTTTGGCTGAGGGAATAAAATATTCCTTAAAGATAAATAAAAATTATATCAGATCTTCTTGAGGGAAGTAAATGAGTTCTTGTTCTCAAGGCCTATCTCAACAACAAAAAGGAACCACCAAACCTGGGTGATAGACCTTTGTCTACATTTTTCCTCATGAATCGGGATCCTCTGAGTGGACCTACGCACGGTGACAGTGAGTGCTCCACACAGGGTCCGCTACGTCACCGCTGGCAGCCCCTGCCCGGATGCTTGACAAACTGCCCGCGGTATAGTGGACCGTGAACCACTCACGGTCACCGTGGGGTTTTACCTCACCACATCTGGACTCTTTTCCTCACTTACCATGTCATGTTTGCATTGCCTGTCAGTTGTTGACATCCTAAAGCTCCTTTCACTTCTAAATAGTGTTGATATGAACATAGTGGATAATTTTGGACCTGAAAAAATTGCTCGGTGCAAATATCTCATTTTTAAAAAACTTTCTATATTTTCTCTATATCATCTTTTTAGTGTATGAAGTATGAACGGTGAACTGAGAACTCTTATTTTGTTTAACATAAAATCATCTACTGGGATGGAAAACACACCAAGACATAAATATGTAACCAGTGAATCCAGTTCACCTGTTGATCTGCAGCAAGAGTGATGCCAAGGCCACCGGTCTCAAATATTTGATTCATCAGAGGCTTGGTGAGGTCTCTTATATGGCCCACACTATTGATCAAAAGGCCGGATTATAGTTGCAATGCACTTCTATAATTGAAGATGAGGGGCTCATCTTGTTAAGTCCAAACTGTTTATAAACACCACCAACCAAACATGGCACTGCACTGTTTGTTTCAATTAACCCCCAATTGAAGTAATCACATGTTTAACTCCATTCAGTTTCCCTTTCTAAACCAACCCCCAACCCCACAATGAAATTGTAAACTATCCTAATCTCATCCCAGGGTTCATCTGTGGGTCCACCATGCACTGCTTGTCCGGGAGCGTACGCTGGGAACTGTGTTCTGCCGGTGCCAAGGATCGATCCCTGATAGTTTATGATTCTAACCCTCTGAAATGGATAAAATTGGATGGATCTCATTATAAGATTCAGGTGGATGAATGAAAGGGATACCTGACATGGAATTGGAGGGTCTTTGGATTTGCGATCTAAACGAAAAAAATAGATGGAGTATTGCATTGTTAACTATCTGATCTGAAGTCATAAAATACTCCACCCCTAAAATAAACTAATACAAAGTCACCAAATGAAAGATCTGGCACTAGGAATCCATTGGATGAAGGAAGAAAAAAATGAGGGGAGACAGTTTTAAGGCGCAAGTCGGGTGGGGCAGGTCAGGTATTGGCTCAATTCAAGCCTGACCAGAATTGTGTAGGTAAACCAAAATCCAAACCCTGTCTGAGTTTGTAAATTCTTTAACCAAATGCAATTCAGTTGAGCAGGATTAACCCAGGTCGCGCCGGTACCCAAATTTTTGGATTTAATTTTACATTTAAGAAGGTTTAGTAATGTAAGATGTTCTGCTCCGGGCAACAGTTCAATGGGGTCAGTGCCATAGATAAGTTGGGCAGTTGGGTTTAATTTGGGTCTCCCAACTCCCGGCCCAACCTAAGTTTCATCTGTATTTCAGGGATCAAATCCAGTTCTTCTTTGTTGTTGATGTATTTTATGCTTTAGACCTCTATAGATAGACATATATAATCATGATGACTACCAGAACCATTTGTGTGAAGGGCAGATCATTGCGTCACAGGCTCACAAGGTTTTCTTTGAAAGGCCAGATGCAGATGCACACATTAAGGATTTCCCATTCAATGAAATGAAGGTCTTAAGAAGACAATTTTCTCCTAAGCAACACACTTTAGACGACATGGCAAGAGCCTATGCATGTGTGTGTGGATTTTCTTTTTATGTTTTTCCTTGTGTGGGTGGGGTGTGGAGAGGGTGGACACTATGCCATCATCATAATTCCTTTGGATATGAGATTTGGTGGGGGTCCATACAAAAATAGCCCTTCCCCACATCCAACAAACCTCCCAACTCAGGTAGGCCCCACTGGCCAGTTGAACAGTGAAGTAACATCCTATTCTTAATGCTGATCAAATGCCAGTACCATTTAACTACTAGTTGTCTTTTCTATGGTTTGTGTCCCCTGTGGACCCCATAACCTTCAAGTGAGTGGTTTGAATGTCTTGGCAGAAGTCACCCCAAATTGCAGGTGGTTTAATAGTTTGGCAGGATGACAATTACTTGTCTGCAATATCTACTATTGGAGAGCTGAAACCTGAGACAATGGAATACTGTCTTACTATGTGCCTTATTAGACTCTTTTTTTTTTTTTTTTTCCTGTGGACTGCTGCTTTCTGCTCTTCAAAGGCAGAAGTAAACCTGGCTCCTGTGTTCCTCTTTTTCTGTTCTATTGGACCGAATTACTCCCTTTTTATATCTGATGAATCTGAAGCAGCAAAAAAAAAATAATAGAAGAAAAGCAGCAATGACAGTACCCTTCACATAGTTTGTACGGTTCTTCATTTGTATGCCACCCCAAATGCACCATCACAGTCACAGCAAAAGCAATGATTTGATTACGAAGGCATGCGATTCAGGATTCCTGGAACCCACCATATGAGCTCATTTATGAAATGTGAGAAACCTAGAAAACAGGAGAGAAAGTGGGGTTTAAGCTTTGTACACATAGAAGTCCAATATAATTGAAGCTCTATATTCTTGAAACACCTCTCTTCTTTTTAATTTTTTTTTTTTTTTTTTTAATTCACTGTTATGCTTAGTGCCTTAGTTCAAAATAACGGCGAATACGGGTTATAGCGGTCGAGGCCTCCAAGCTATTTTGAAAACAACGTTACTACGGTCTAAAACTTAGTAGAGTCAATTCAATTTTAATTGTAAATATCATTTTTTCTACTTTTTCTCCTCAATGGCTTTTTTTAAAGTTGTCTCCACCTTATATGGTTTCAAATCACTAAAAAAACACAGAGTTAATTGTTATACAAGATTCAAGAGATTTTGACTACTTAAAAAACTCACAGCGCTGCACAGCTGCGTATTGCCACAACTGCTATATATCACCCGCTATATAGCGTTTTGGCCACTGCCCCTCCACGCTCGATGCAACTGTTATTTTGATCCTTGGTTAGTCCCTAATCTGAAACATCGGGTGCGAGCATAAACCAAGCTAGATCAGAAACTTTGGGAGTACTAAAATGGTTTTCATACATTTTTTTCTTTTCCTTTAAAGATGCCTAGATTTTGGTATTTCAATAGAGTCTAGATCCCCATTGAAACTGGGAATATTATTTGATCCTATCAACATTCGTCAGCTGTACGAAATCTCTTCTTTTCTTTTTTTTTTCTTTTTTTCATTCCAAGAAAGCAATTTAGAGGGTGCATTAGCTAGCATGAGATTTCATACAGCTGGTAAATGTTGATAGGATCAAATAGAAAAAAAGAGATTTTATACAGCTAACGAATGTTGATAGGATGAGACAACATCTTTATGTTTCAACGAAATAGGGGGTCCGGACTCATTCCAATAAGCCTAGATACCAATTAACATCCTGCTACGAAATTGAAGGACAAAAATGCATGATAACAATAATGTACTGGCTAAATATGTATGGCATTGTTTTTGGGGTGCCGAAGGAAGATGTTATCAATAAGGTCAAGTAAGCTCAAGTTATAGATTGGACAATTTAGATGCACCTTCCAAAAATCTAAACCATTGAAAAGAAGCATCAACCCTTGTAGGCTTTATTAATTGCAGCCACTAAACTGGGTAGATTACAGAAAAAATGGTTATTGAAGTCTACAATACCTGACTTTCTTTAGAAAAATTCAAATCTTTTGCACAGTGGGAGGCTACCTTGTTTATATGCCCCAACCCAAAAAAAAAAAAAAAAAAATTTCATCATCAGACGATTTATCTATTTAGATGAATGCCCAAGATTCTTCTCCATTATAAAAATCTAGAAACCTGCCACGATTATTTCGCACTATCATGCCACAGGAACCAGAGTCTGGATTAAGTAGCAAATAAATAGTCTCCTACTCTTCTTGAGTCTGAATCCAAATCTCTAATAGGAGTCGTTTGTTTCACCCCATTTATTTATGTATGTAAATAACTCATATGTGTAACAGTTACGCATCATTTATGTTTGTTTGCCGCATTTGCACACCAGGTTTGTAATTGTAATTAGATGGGATTTTGGTGTGTAAATGACCTGAAAAGTTTCCCTTCCTCATTTTTTACATCCCTTCGTGTGTGAAACTGTTTCACACCAGCGCCTCATTTTGCATATGAACAGTGAATCAGGCGTTATTATGGCCATCACCGTGCTTTTCAATATTTTTTCCTAAATCATTATCAGAATCGGTTAGGGTCCTAGGCTAGTTTGGCACCTTACTAATATAGTAAAAGTCAAGTAAAGCCTTCATTTTTCAAACAACATGTCATGTCAAAAGCACTTTAATTCAAAACTTCCTCTATATTTTAAATATAAAATAAAAAAAAAAAAGCAACCACCTTTATCCAAAAAAGAAAAAAAAACTTGAACTTTTCCATACGGAAAGTCAAAAAGATTTTGTAATAAACCACTAAAAATAAAATACAATTACAAACCACTTATATTTTATTCTTTCTTCAAAATCAACTTTACTTTATTAGTAGAGTTGCCAAACTGGCGGATATTGGGAAGGTCAAAATCTGTAGTGGTGTCAACTTTCAGCTATTAAGATCCTTATAGATTGGGAGATACTTACAAAGAAGTCCTGACCATTAGATCTACATTTCTAGATTTTTATGGACCTCAATCGTTAATCCTCTTCAAAAGGCCAAATACGGCTATGGGGTCAACTTTTTGATGTTGGTTCACCATGGATCTTAAAAAGACTTTGAAGCGCTGAGAATCATTGGATGAAAAACACTGTTGCTATAGTGTATTCCACCAGTTCAAAAAACAATCCCTTTTTTCAGTTTTTGAATCATCTGGCCCCCTAATGTAAGATCCAAACCGTACACCCTCTTCATATGGCCAAAAAAGTTGCTTGTGACTCAAGTTCCATCTGTAGATCCTTTATAAATTGTTAGATGTTTATGAAAATCTTTAAACCATTAGATCTACAATCCTAATTTCTATGAGCCTCTTTTTCCCAATCCGACTCATTGATCCTCTTCAGAAGGCTAACTTACAATAGCTAGTGGGTCGAACCTCATCATTGATTCATCATGGAATTTTCAGAATTTGTGAAATACTGTCTAAGATTTATAAACTGTTGGATGCACTAGGATGCACATTTAAAGAGGGGTGAAAATGACTACAATGGAATGTATTTCACTTGTGAATCATTTGCATATAAAAATGACTCATATGTGAATCATTTACACGCATGGACCATTTTCCTATCACATGTAAAATTGACAAACGACCACTAAAAAGGACTTGATCCAGCGTGGTTGAGAATCCATGTCCCAGGTGAAATGGATTATCCAACAAAGTTGTCAAATAAAACAAAGGAGACTTTCTGTAGGACTTGTTGTCAAATAGAACAAAGGAGACTTTCTGTATGAACAACATGTAAGATCATGTTCGATAACATGTAAGGAGTCCACAAATTTGAAGATTTCTCATTGCCTCTAAAGCAGGGCTTTCCTCAATAAAAATTTGTATAGCTGAGTATTTAGTTAGGTCACATATCATATCAGGTGAGGAATGCGTGGATTTTAGCATTTTATAACCCTCCCCATTTGATGATTTCGACGTTAAAAGATGACAAACCTGAGAGCCCTAAAAAAATAAGGATCTCAAATAGCCCAGATCTGTATCACAACCATTGATGTTAGATATATATATATTTGAAAATTTAAGTAAGCGCCTTCTTCTTTGCGCCTCATTTAGTTGTCGAGTTTGGATTTCCTATTTCATTGAAACAGAGAGATATTATTTCATCCTATCAACATTCGCTATCTGTCTCAATTGTTTCCTCGAAATGAAAAGAAAAAAAAAAGTGATTTTATACAGCTAACGGACGAATGTTGATAGGATGAAACAATATCTCCCTGTTTCAATGAATTAGGGGATCCAGACTCTTAGTTGTCATACAGTGGCTCACATTGGTAGTCCTACTAATTACACAAGGTCGTTTTTCTTTTTTCTTTCTTAGGTAAATACTCACACACCTATACACAAACTCTTCACAAGTCCCACACATCAATGTTGCAACAAGGGCCATCCCTGGTGGAGGGAAGGTGCCTCACCAACTAAGCTACAGTTAACTGGCACACAAAATCATTATACATCATTGGGATTTATCAAAAGAAATTACACAAGATATGTCATTAGTTATTGATGATCAAAATCTGTCAATGTAATGAACAGCGATCGATCCCTGATTTTGTTTTTTAGGTGCAACTGCCAACAACTAGGGTGCCTTGTAGTTGCCACTGAACTATCAGTGGTTTGGCAATCTATCCCTGTTATTAATGCCAAACCTTCAGCACAGAAGCCTCTTTTATGCTCTCTTTTTGCCTTCTAACTTGATCAGTTAAAATTGAATTCTTTCAAGAAACACCTCAAGTCTCCATGAGAAATGAAATGCTCTTTCCGAGGTTGGTGGTGGTCGGAGAAAAAAGAAATAGAGAAAGAGCTGCACAAAGACAAAGGACATAAATGCACTTAAAAAGCTCAGCCTAGATAAAATGCCAAGCCTTAAATTAGAGTGCAGAGTTTGTCGATTTTTGGGTTCTGGACCTTGTTCAAACTTCTATGGGCTTGTTTTGTGGGGGGGTTTCTTGGTTATGGGTTCTGTATAGATCACATGGGCAGTGCATTTATGGTATGCTGTGGCTTTTGTCTTAGGTTTTGTCTGGTCCTGTGTATACGTGTATACGAAGTGGACTTTTCAAGGCTGCTTTGTTGCTACCTCACGTAGTAATATTTATGTGTGCTTGAGCTCATGGGACTCTCTGAAATGCATACCTCTACCTCTTAGTAGGCTGTGGGATACAAGGATGTAAATCAGCTGGATCAAATAATCCTAACTTGTTTGTTAGCGGCAATATTTAATGATAGATCTTTTATCTATACATTTTCTAACATTTATTGCAACGGGTAGTTATCCTAAACTTTAGGTTCGCTTGTTAAGGACTTGATGTAGAGTGCGTGAATTCGAATTTATAATGTAGCAGAAAAAAGAATTTAATTTCCTCGTGGTGGAAGTGATACTTGTATCTAATGAATTGATTATATATTTTACACTTGATTAACTTTAAATGCTAAATTTAACTTGGTACAACTTTCTTGTCCAGGTATCCCTTTACTCCATTGATCATTGATGAGTACATGGGTCAATGCTAATTACCTGTGGAAGTTTTAATTGAACAACCGAATTAATGAAAATGAGCCCCATTACGTATGCGTCAGACCAGCTATATGAAACATCCCAAGTAAATGAAACTAGTTTTTTTTTTTTTTTTTTTTTTTTTTTTTTTTTGAGCTTTTTTCTAAGCTAATTGCTTTCCTAGATGTAGCTCAACCCCATTAGGATTGTTAAGCTAATATTCTCACAGGGCATAGAGAGGCCTTCATAGAAATGACAGCACCGTATATTGATGCAAGCTCATCTCAAGGCTTCATATATGGCATTCAAAACATAAATAACTACAATATCCATTTTCTCAAGAAATTACCCTTTTATTTAAATCAATGGGATGAAAAGTAAATTAGCAAACACTACAACAATAATAAAAAAGAACTATATTAAACTCCAAATAAGTAAAATCATTATCATACGAAAATAATATATCTTTGATTGTTCTTTGAGCTTCTAAGAGCTCATCTATCATATGAATCCAAATGCGACCAACATAATCATAAACACCATATTGTATTCAAGGAAAAAATAAATTAAAGAAAGTACAGTAAAAAAGCAAAAAGAAAGTAGCTAAAATTCAAGACCCAATAATAAATCAAACAGATCTAAAGAAAGAAGTTTTGGGAAAGAATTAGAGTATTGGATCATTATCATTGAGAAAAAAATAATAAAACTTAAATTAAATAGAGAAAAGAAGGCAAAACATAGAAAATTATATCAATCATAAATCAAGCCCCATTAACACAAACATCATATTAGAAAATATTAAAAGAAGAAAAAATACCAATAACATTATTCAAACCAAATACCCTAATAACAAGAGTGAGCTATATAACCAAAATGCAACCAAACTACCAAAACAAGTTGTATATGAATGGTTCTATGTATGTGGTGTGAGTTTGTATGAGATAACAACTTTGTCTGTGTGTAGGAAGAGTGACATACATTTGCAAGAAATAAAATACAAATCGGAGATTTGATTCATTCAATCCGTTTGCAAGATGGTATTTTTCCCATATCTATTTAATTCAGATGTAGAGATCTCATCACCATCCCTTATTTGTATAGATAGAGGTGTTTTTTTAGTGAATCGAGGAGATGAGGAAGAAATACAAGAGATAATCATAAAAGAAAGAAGAGATTGAGAGAGCAAGAGGATGGGCCTTTATACTATGCTATTGTGTGGAAGCTGAACTGCCTAGGCTTGAAGTGGAAAAAGGAGAAAGATTGAGCGAATGGTTCAAGGGTTTTCATTTGTGAGATCTTTCAGATACCGAGAGCAAAAAACTATTAGGATTTCTAGGGACCTGGTGTTGTGGGGCAATGAATTTATTGGAATGGGGCATGGGTCCAACTTTTAACCCTTTTTGGGTCACCCTAGGTCGGCATAATGTAGGTCCGCCATTGGTTATATGCCACGTCCATCGGATTAATGAAAGTTTCAAAACACATTATTAGGTTTCACATATATGACAAAGATATTACGACGAAAACCATTTAAACTAGATATAAAATTATATTATCTTTTATAAATAATGACATACCCATTTGTACTTTTTAATGTAGGTAAGGGCAATACTGTCATTTTCATAAAAATTTAGCTCAAACCTAACAATGGTTGCTCATGACCATCTAGGTTACTGGTTTTGAGATATGAAATATATTAAAATGACCAAGCAGGGATGTATCATTAAATACTGAAATCATAAGAGCTTGTTTTTAAATCTGAAAAGCTTAGGGGGTTTATACAAAGAGACTCTTGTTAAAAACTATAGAATTTCTGATTTTGAGTAGTACAAAGGTCTAAAATGTTGTAGAGTAGTTGTGTGGAGTATCCTACAATATTAGTGTGCAAGTGTTTAATTAAAAACAAAGAATAATTTTATAAAGAAATTTGGAATAGGGTCTTGCAGATTTTCTTTCGGTAGATAGATAGTACATAAAATCTTCTAAACTATATTCTGTCTATAATTAGGGTTGCCCCCTTTTAATTGTAACACTCAACAGTAATAAGCAATGCATACTCTCGCTTCTAGAAGTGCTCTCTCCATTTGGTGTATGAGTGTGCCCAATCTTCACGTATGAATTCTTTTGGTGTAAGGTTTGGAACAGCCATGGGGGAAGGATTGAATCACCAATATCACATCAAGGATGAGCAACATACGGTTTCCCCCTCTTGACTTGTTCCTTCCCCATCAAATAGGAGAAAGATATCCAAGGATAGGTTTTGATCCTATCCTTTTCCCTTTCAACTTTTTTCTTTCTTTTTTTTTTTTTTTATCTTGTTTGTCCTCAACATTCTTTTTTTTTCCTCTTAGTAAAGAATGAAACTTTTAAAATATATAAGGGGATTTTAGTCTTTTACTTGCATCAAAAAGACAACTAATCAAATCACCAATAAAATATACAATATTATGCGGTGAGTTTTCTTCTTTTTCTTGCCCAATATTGAGCATAAAATTCTAATCATCTTAAAGTTTAAAATTCATAATAAGAACAACTCATATAATTTATTATCAAAATATTAGTTTATAACATTTATATAAAAATCAAAATTAAATTAGATCTAATTTAATTCATAAGCAAGAAGTTTCATATGGTTTAATATAAATAGAGGTATTTAAAAAAAAATTATACTAATTACATGACAAAGGTTCCATCTAGCTGGTAAGTGATTTTATTAAAGTTTTTGAAGGACTTCAGCTCTAAACAATGGGCCAAAGATCAAGACTTTTTATAAATGTCAACCCCACATTATAATATAGAAAGTTATTTATTTTTATTTTTAAATTATAATCATGTACTCATGAGTAAAAATGCTAAAATTATAGCAACACATTCACGGCCGATTGGTGGTGTTAGTACTGTTTCAGACACGTGGCAAGGGATCGGTCACTCAGTCTTGACGTTGAAAATATCACTATTGACAAGTTGCCCAATATGGAAAAAAAAGGCTAAAAAAAATGCAATTTACAATTCTACTCTAGTTTTTTGTACCTTATTTTAACGTTGTTATTATAAAGAGCAATCTAATTTCATTTTTTTTTGCGTTACCCCACTCCGGAGAATGGATTGCTTTCTCACTGTAGATTATAAATACCATCGCATAGCTGGTTACATTATCATAGTTAGAGGGCTTCTCCTTTCTTCTCTTCGTTTGTATAGTTATATACTTGATTACCCTCTTGAAAGATTTACGTACAGACACTAATTCTCAAAATCTATTTGACACAGCCGTCGTCCTTGAAAAGAGACCAGGACTAGTAGACACCAAACGAAGTGTTGGCTTTTGCCACTGCAGAATCTTTGCTTCTGAAAGCACCCATTGTAAAAAAGTTGAGATTGTCTACGAGAGATCAACCCCGTCTGATTCATTCCACATGATGATCTGAGAGCTGAGATGATCAACACCTGATCGCTAAACCAAATAACAAATTATCATGATATAAGCAATCACCTAGTTTTCCTTTGTACGTTTGATCATCTGGTGGGGAGGGAGGGACGCTTGATTTCTTTATTTGATTAAGAAGGAAACCCATTTTCTAATCTCCTTAGGAAGACCCAATTAGCTTAGGGTGTTTTCTCATTCCTTAAATCTCATGCTTAAAAGAGAGAGTTTGGACATCTCAGGCGAAGTGAGGTGCTTATTCTATTTTTGGTGGGGCCCATCCTCGTGCCTCACACGTGGGCCCCATTTACAGATGCCAACAAGAGGTCATGAAGCTACAGGTGACAATATTTCTTCATATTCTATATCACACAAACGAGTAAAGCCTTTAGCAACCAGATGAGCATTATTATATTGTTCAAGAGATCCATCTAGCTAATATAATTCTGAGTTGATATAGACCCACTTGCAGCCCACAATAAATATACCATATGGCAAATCAACAAGATTTCATCCACAAGAACTTGCAGAGGCATGTTTTCTTCTGTCATTGCTGCATTAGGGAATTAAAGAAGCTTATGGATGAGACTGACGTTAACAAACAGTTGAAATAGCATGCAGGAAGCTAGCAATGAAGGTTCTATGGGTAAGACTGGTACGACTCGTTCACATTGAGAATCGATCTGTGAGTCAACACAGTTATTTATCAAATCAGCTATAGAATTCATTTATTTTATACGGTTACATTTGGCAACCAAATTTTCGGAGATTCCTCATTCCTTGAGAATTTGGAAAATAATCCACATTTGGCAATTATAACCCCTCAAGATTTGAAATAGTGATATTTTCGGGTCGACTACACCTATAGCATTTGGGGATTCTCAGTTTTGCGGATTTTATGTACCTCAACATCAATTTTTCTCAGCTATTATTATATATGAAGCGAAGTGGATTCGATTAATTTTCAATTTCACTGTCAATTTCAAATTTGATTTTGACTCTTCTCATGTTGACCTTCTACTAATATCACTCATTGATCTCCTACTAATATTAGCCCTATTAATAACGTTTTTTTTTTTACTAAACCAATGTTACAGAAACTCTTTCCTCTTCTCTCTATGTTTTTATCCACGTCTCTACATTTCTCACCTTTAAACGCCAGAAGCTCTTTCCTCTTCTCCATTCTCTCTAATAAATAACTCATTGATTTTTTTTATTATGGTTACACTCTAAATTATTTCTATCGATTTTTTATTTTAGACCATTACATTATAACTACCACTAATTACATTGTCCATGCTCAGCACGGGAAGCTTTTGCTAATATGCAATGATACAAACCGAAATTAATGTGAAATCATATTCTGCCATACAAATTCTCACTCAGTGAGTAACCCTCAAATTTGGGGCAGTGAGGAATTCTCAAACCTGCAGATTCCTTGCGGATTCCTCGCCAGTGATCTGAAAGAGCAGACCCAACAGACTCGGGAGAGGCTCCTCTTTTTGGGACTTGATTGATAAGTAGTCCAGCTCCAGGTCCACTTGAGTCCATACCCCAGTACCCTTGTACCCAAGTGATATGCATAAAACTTTATATATACATAGTACAGAATAAATATTAACAGATGCATAGTAATTATATTTATATATGAATCAAGACTGTAAGGGCTTCTTGCCCAGCTAATTAATAGCTGCCTCATTTCAGCATTGAAGCTTCTGGTTTGAATCCAACAGCCAGTAGTCTGTAACAATTTTTCATAATATATTTTAATAATTGAGTAGGGCCCAGAGCTGGGTCTGTCCAACCAGATCTGTTGGAATTGGATCCCATCCCAGTTTTATAAAGTAGATCCTTGTCTGCATGGTTCTTTAATTTACTAAATCCCTATTCATGGATCCTAATATCACCATCAACTCCTGGGCCTCACCTCCTCAATTTGTGATTGGCAGAAAGAGTTCTGGTGGATGATCTGGCCTCAAGATCAGGTAGGTCCTTTCATTATGTGAACCACAAATATATAAGATAATTTGATGGCTTGGTAAACCTCTTCAATGGTTCACATTAATTTTGCATGTGCCCCCCACTTAATGCTGATGGACCCAAATGATGTTTTGGCCAAGTCATCTGTTGTTTTGATGAGGTATACTACACCTGTACCATGCTGGCTTATGTTACCAACATTCTTTTCAATTATTCCCAATTTGGGATGGAAAGCATCCAAACTCATCTTGAATCATTAAATTTCGGAAAATAAGATAGCCTTCACCTACTTGTTGCAACCAAATGCCCATGCAACTTATAGTTTATGCAAAGAGGATTAAGATATATAACTAAAGAAATGTTTCTACTCAAAAAGAAATTTAAATGTGTCTACATTAAGGATTTATAAGATGTGACTCAATCAGAATATGTGTATGGATCCAAAATGTTCAGTCAAGGGCCGCATGTTGTGTTGTGCCCGTTTAAATATGCAATGATCAGTTAGGTTTTTCTTAATGAATTTAGACTTATATGAACCATTTATTAACCATCCATTTGGTAACCATCAGTTGAATGAAGTGAATCATTCAATCAATGTGTTTCTCAAGCCATACCTGATTTGGCTAGAGTAGATGGCACCTGGTTGGCCCATGTTTCAACCTCATAAATTAAAGCAAGGTCAAGCCACTATTTGATAAGCATACTAGCCTTCATTTAAGATGTTTTTTCTGTGATTGGATGCTAAAAGTAGATTGAAAAAGCTATGCTGTTTATGAGCATAAGCATGATCCACTCACCATGCAATATTATCCTTGTATGCTCAATTCTAACTACACTAAAATGATAAAAAGATTAAGAGAAGAAGAAGAGGAGGAGGAGGAGGAGGAGGAGGAAGAAGAAGTTTTATTTATACTCAAGCTCCCCACAAAATCTCATAATTATTCTAAACTAGAGTAAAACTATGAACAACTCTCTCTAGCTAATTGATAATTACATTGACCTCCTCTTGCTTACATTGACCTCCCTTGTTACACAACGACGCAGCTTGGACAATCCATAATGGGCTCCATGTGAATTACTCTGAGAATCCTTTATCCAACAAGCATATGGCTCAATGCAAGCTAAAGCTTTGGGCCAAGCAACGAGCGTCTTCCTCATGTAATGTGATCACACTGAAGGGAGGTCAATGTAATTATCAACATGCAGGAGAGGGAGCTGTTTGTAACTTTCAAATTTTTTAAGAGAGTTGAGAGTAATTTTATATCTCTGTAGGGAGCTTAAAGTAAATACAACAAAATCTTTCCTTCAAGAAAAAGTACTGTTTCTTTATGTAGTCTGTAGTTGCTTTCAAGTTGCAACTGTTAAAATCAAAAAAAGTAAAGCAGAAACCACAACCAATAAAGACCAAAGCCAAGAAATTGTTTTTTTTTCATTTTTTCAAAGTACCTCAGCAAGAAACAAACACAAGTCTATAATGACAAAAAATAATCACAAAACCATATATGCCAACTTCTTCTTGATGTATGTAACAAAAGAAAATCCTCAGTAAATCTCAAACTACTTTCATATACAACCAAAATCCTTAAGAACTAAAGAAAGAGAAAAAAAAACAAGAAGATAGCATGATGCAAGCTTGAAGAGAATAGTACCAAGCTCTTCTCTATCTGTTGTGGAGAGGATTGGGACCTGTATGAACCTTTCTCTTTTCAGCATCAAAAACTCCATCTCCTCCTGCAAACAGGCTCTTGGATTTAACAGAATTCATATCAGAACCAGACGCACCTCTCAATCTTTCAAATCTTTTATACCCATCAGCAAAACAACAAGTCTTCAACTGCACCAGCATCAGCAGCACAAACCAGAAAGCCATCTCCTTTCTTAGACCCATCTTCTCTCTCTTTCTAAAAACCCAAATCATTGGGTGATGAGGAAGAGATCCTTCTGCTGAGAACTCCAAAAAGGGAGAGAGCTTTCTCTGTGTTGGTGTTGGTTTGTGCTTTCAAGGCTTAATAACACAAAAGGAGAGGAAGAAACGAAAAGTACTGCTTTATGGCGCTGTTTTTTTTATGATTTGTATTGAAGTTTGAAGATGTCTTTGGGTCAATGGTAGGGTGAGAGTAAAATTGCATGGGTTTTGATGCTCAGGCTGTTGGTGGAACCTTCTTTGATCCAGATTTCAGAGCCTGTTTTTTTCCCTAGTTGGGAGTTGGGAAAGCTCAAAACCAGAGCCTGTTTTTTTCCCTACTTGGGAGTTGGGAAAGCTCAAAAACCAGGGAGGGAGGGAGGGAGGGAGTGCACAAAATCTAAAGGAACAAATGTAATGAGGATACTCACCATAGGAAGGTATATTTACCACAAAAAAAGGTAGGAGTGCCTTTTGGGGACCAACTCAAAGGACCAGTGGGATTAAGGGGCCCACCTAAATGGTAGATGGCCTAAAATTACTATAGTCAGATGATGCCAGCCATTGAAGTGGGGTCTCACGTGACAATCTTACTGTGACCAACTCCGATTGAAGTAAAATCTCAATCCAATTCAAACGTAGGACCAGTAATTTTTAGCCATTTAATTGGCTTTTTACGAAGGCAGGCCACGCCTAATCACTCTCAAAACTTGGTGCAGGATTACATGGGATCTGAACTCAGATGGTATTGCCACATCTGTTCCCATTGCACACCCAATTGAAAATTGCCACCATTTTTAAAATGGGCCCCATAGAGTGGCTGTTCCCTCTATTCATAATTAGCAATATTATTCATGTGTTACTTTCAAAAGTATGATTTTTTTTTTAATTATATCAAGGAAACAGGCAGGAGGAGAAATAATTACATAATAAAAAGGACATGTATGTTATATATTAAAAGATACTCCAATAATCTAAAAATACTAGAGATTTTAGAAAATTATTTTCCTAGTATTCTTTAACTAATATATTCACAATATTAACATTTGAGGGAAAGTTTTACATAATTTTCAAAACACTCACTTCATATATATGATCATGCTGATGTGAAAGCAAACGGGAAGAAAAGTACGTAGAGTTGATGTGATTTGGCAATGTGCCTATGTTCATAGTATCAATGAAAGCAATTTTCACCGTATCTTAGAATTAAGGGTAAATTTTATGGGATTCACTTTCCATGCCTTTGAGAGTAATTTGATTTTCATAATTCTAAATAACATTTATATTACACAAATCACCATAACACTTAATCTTCTCTCATAAGGTCTCTACAAGAGAGAGGATGGACTCAAGGCCTGCAAGTTTGTTTTCAGCTCTGAGGCATGTGAATTAAATTAATTATCTTATTCTGTCTTCTTCTTTTCATGCTGTGAAATGGTTTAAAAAGTAAGACTTTAAGTGCTGGTCAATGCCAATCATCATCAAACATCAAACAAATAAATAAAATATACACAACAAATTCCCCCACCAAACCATGTACATGCATGACAAGCAATGGTCATGCATTCAATTGACAAAAATAGCAGTATGCCTGGATATGCATATTACATAGGTTTATGTTCATGCATGTCTTTTTCTCTCCCAAAGGGTGTGTGTTTTTGTGATTATATACGGATTTGACAGAAACCATACAATATGCATGGACATACATACATGCATATTGTCTAGCATATTGGTATGACATCTGTCAAAATGTTTGTATTTTGTAATCATACATATGCATGGATGCATTATACAACACATCTCTTGTCCTCCCCTTTTTATTTTGTTTTCTGAAAAGGTCTTGTCCTTGTTCTTTCATAATGATAAAATGTATTGAATAAGCAGATGAATAATTGGTACTAAGCATTGCTTACTCAATATCACAATACACCCACCACCTAATTGGGCCCCAATGTACTTGGGTGGGTCACACACCTCTAACTAAAATTCCAGATGGGCTTCTTTGGAGGCCCATGGGTCGGGTCAGGCCTGATATTTTGGCCTGGTGGGTAATTACTCCATGCGGCGATGTCTGCCTATAGGCCCCAACCAGATGACCCACCCTGGCCTAAACAAATTCATCATGAATGGACTGAATATTCCACTATTGGATTGGGCCCATCCTGATTTAGCCCTGTGGCTGCATTCATGAAGGACCAAAAACTTTGTTCATGAAGGACTTAAAAATTAATTGGCCTTGGGTTGGGTTAGCTCTGGGCTGGGCCAGCAGTGCCCATGTGCATCCCTATCTCTGAAAATAATTTTTGGGTGTGCCCTTGAACATGGCATTTTGAAATATAAACAAATGAAGCCGACTTTTTCTGATGCTTGAGAACAAAAGGCAAAGGAAAAGTTCAAGCTGATCAAACCACTAAGAGCTGGATGTGGGCCAGATGTAGTTGGGCCTATCTTTGTTGGTGGTCCCTAACCATGGTTGTGGGTGAGAGTAGCACTCATTTCCTTAAGTGAAATGATGGTGTCTTTGATCTTCACCTTTGTAGGTAGATGAACAACAGGGAAGTTGTGGGCAATTGGTTTCTCTTTTATTTCTTAAACCAAAATGTTCACAAATTTTCCAAAACAAAGTGGTAGAAAGTTATGGTCAAGATTGCCTTTTTATATTCCCATTGCCTTTTGAGGATTTGGCATGATTAGAATTACTCAAAGTCATCAACCTTTACAGACATATCTGCACAAAATACATGAAGACACTGCTAATTTGTAGAAAATTATCCAACTACCCTTCTTCCTGTTAAAAGGAAAATTCATCAAAGAACACCCATGGGAATCTTTTTCTTTCTGTTGTTTTTGGCATTAGTCAAAGGAAGTTTAGGTTGACCTGGGTTGTCTACGGGCTGAAGTTCAACCGTTATCAAGCCCAACAGGTCAGGTAACCCACAATCCGCGCTTGATGCGGGCTACATAACTTGCATTCAACATGGGCCAACCCATTCAACCCAACCTAACATAATCCAACTGGTAGAAGTTCGGCCTAAGCCCAATCCATTTCAAGTATTAAGGTTATATTCGAGTCTACTTATACCTTCTTGGGCCCCGAATATAGACCATTATCTGGATCTGATACTTGTCGATGACTTATTGCTTCCAGCTTCCTAAAACTGAACTTTGTGGCCCAGCCCAGACAGAAAAAACCCAAAACAAATTAACCTGAGTATTGGGCTGGAATGGGCTTGATCCGTTCCTGAATATTAGAAGCTAAAAAGTTGATGTGCTAGGCTTGGGAAAGCTTCAACCAACCAAGCCCAGCCCATGTGCAACTTTATCATTACATTGCTAAGTGCACCTCTAGAAGTAGTGTATTTTTTGCTCCCCTGTGGAAAGTATAACCAAGGGTATTGAAAAAAAGTCTGAGTTAGATTTTAACCTTATTAAATAATAAGGTTCAATTAGAGAAGAATCTTCAGTGCTAAGTTTGTGGCCAAATCGACATTGATCTGGTTCAATTAGAGAAAATGAATGTCCATGAAATGGAAGTGGGTGTCCATGGATTTTCATGATAGTCCTTCTCTATATGGGTAATGGGATTCTAATTAAGGTGCAAATATGTGGATTTACCTCCAAGAGTCATCTGACAAGACATGGAAATATATCTGCCAAACATCTTTAAATCGGCAATGTTGCCATTTAAATGGAATTTTATCAAGAGAAATAAAAAAAAAATTTAGCTCCTTGTGGTAAGCTAGCCACCCAAATTATGGCGGTGATTTTAGCTAAGGATGTTTATTTTTTATAGATGCCTAATCTACTAGAGTACTCTTCCATTGTGCTACGGTAGATATCCCAATCGTTGATTGTCAAATTCAACCTCACATTATCATTCATTAGCTAGAAACATTTCAGGTAAGTTCTACTTTTCTCAAAGTAGACTCAAAACTTGATGTGACGGATTTTCTATGGCCAGTTATCTATATGACAACAATCCTCATCTTTTTTTCCCCAAAATTATCCCACTATTCTAACTAGAGCCATTTGATCAATAGTGTCCCAGAAACCAATCATTTTAATTAGGTCTTTGATGCCAGTCTTTTAATCTAAATTGTACTTTCATTATTGTATACTATTGACCAAATGGCACTAATAATTTATTCATTGAAATCTTGTTTGGGGTCTATAAAATACTTAGGGTTCATTTGTTTGCAATGAAACTTAATTTCTAAGAACTCATGATAAATAGATTTCCAACAAAAGAATACTATGTAAGTAAAGATCAGTGAAGGTTATAAGGTAGAGAAGCAAATCGGACCTGACTTTCACAGGACTAGATATATCAAGGTGATGGCCGGATAATCATTTTTTTATCTAAAATTAAAATATTTGATTGCCATCGTGAATCTTCACGGCCTTGTTTTAGTTTTAGTCACCTTTATAGGATTAAATTTATTTAAATTCCTAGAAATTTAATACCAACAAGAAATAGGCCCTAAGATGGATAATTTAAGTAGTTTCAATTGGAGATCAAGCTTGATCAATTGGCCAAAGAGATCCTCTCACACCACATGTTTTACTTGATTACATCTCTCTCATTTTAATATACTTGGATATAAAAGACATGATGTCGACCTTAATCTCATTTATTCTTTATTGATCATGTATTTATAGGGCATCAAATTTTTTTTGTTCATTTCAATCTCTGTCAAGACCTTCGATTAAGAGCCTATTTGACTGGATGGGTTTGTAGAGACCCACCACTTGAAAGTTGTGTTGAGGAGCCTTATGAAAATTTGAGTGCCATTGGCTTTGAGTGACCAGAAGTCCTTGCGGGGGCAAGTTTTTAATGATTATTGATATGCCATCATTAGGACAAAGAATGCTGAGGTTGAGAAAAAGGCAATTGGGTTTGCATTTCACTTTCTTACCTTTTTTTTCTGCTCCCCTCTTTTTTTAACTTTTCCAAGCCAGCCTTCATATTGAGCTAGCTAGCATCAATCAATGAAAACCATATGTAAGAAAATATCAGCTGTATCCTCCTCCAAATATCACTATCTATTCTATCAATCAATGAAAACCATATGTAAGAAAATATCAGCCATATCCTCCAAATATCACTATCTATTCTACGGAATTGGTGAATTGATATAATCATGATCTTATTGGGATATTTTTAAATGTTATCAAATAACGACAACATACAATTCAGCTCACGGCTCTCCACCTAGATGCATAACAATCAAAAGTGTTATAGATATGGGGTAGGGGTAAAAGGTCTCAACATGCAGTAGCTTTAGAGTTTAACTTGTGAATTTCTCGGTAGTCCATATGGACCTTCCTGCATGAAACCCAAACTCCCGCTTTAATACATGGGGCCAATAACTACATTGACCCAAGAGATTAGGTTTCAAGGAGTCCATGCGGAACCCTTGCAAGTGAAAACCTAGCCCTTTTAAGTATATGCCTTTTTTGAAATTCGATATATGGTGGATAAAGTTTAGATGAGTGTCAAATTAGGCCTTGTGACAATTGGAGAGGGGGTTGACCGATCAAAGGTGGTCCATAGAGGTCGACCACATATGAACTATATTCGGCTATGTGGCCCACTCTTGGGTGAATATTTTTACGTTCTTTTATTTATTTATTCATTTATAGGAGGATTCTAGTAAAAAAAAAAAAAAAAAAGACTCTATAAAAAATCCCCTAGACAACCTGAAAAGTTATTATATAAATAGTTTCTTGGGATGAGAAATACCCAAGAGGCAGATTTGTGACAAGGACTACAACAACATGACATGAGACATTGTGGGGTTTAGAAAGATGCCTCATTAAGGGGTGATGATAGTTCCATCAAGCATATTACACCTTAGACATGCCCTAAAACATCATTAACACTAAGATGCTAGTTTTGTCAATTTCAGGTAATTTCATCAATGAAACTGGATACTCTTGATCAATGGAAGGTGGGTCCCAATGTACAACTGCAGACCACAAGGCAAAAACATTCCATTTTGTTGGCCCGGGCATCAAGTGGAGACATATGGTACAATGAATTATTTGATTTGAATGAATGGAATTATGGTTAAAAGGTCACTGTCAATGCAGTTTATATCTGGCAAGTATGAGATCATGTGTTTGGTTAGGACTAAGTATATAATAATAATAATAATAATAAATAAAAAAAAAAAAAATTGCACAACGTGGTATGTCTTAGAAAATGAAAAGAAAAGCATGGATCCTCAAATCTCAAGAGAAAAAAACAAAAGGGAAAACAAATAAATCATCACCCAATTCTTTTCCAAAGAAGAAAAAATTGAATGTGGCTGTTTAGAAGACCCACTTGGTGCCTGGGAGAAAGCATAAACACAAATAAGGAATTGTTTCAGGGATGGCAGTGGTTGGGTTTTGCATGGTAAGCTTTAAACCTAGCTTGCAGCAGCTCACACCCGTTCATCCAGGCCCATGAAAGGTTTAGGATGCATGATAAAATTTTGGTGTATGATGGGTCTGGGTTGGGTTTATAATTTTTTTTGGTGTGCGTGCGCACGCACGTTTCCCTAGTGGATACTCACGCACATGACACACCTAAGTCCCTCACCACTAGCACTATAGCGAGGCTTGATCCCTGATTGTTCTTATGAAAGGAATAAAGATGTGCCACGCCACTGAGCTACCATCTCACCCCTTAATAGAGATAGGTCACAGGGTCAGCGTGATTTTATATTTAAATCCAACCACTATCATCTTTAGGTCATTTGTGTGGATGCATCCATGACAGGTATTTATTTTTATTTTTTTTTTCTTCTTTAACCCTTTGACAAACTAGCTGATCGCAGAGTGAACCCCAATAAACTCTAGGGAGGAGACCTCGTGCACAGACAGGGAAGAGAACTCAAGAATTGAACCCTAGGCAGCTTGCTGAGAACAGGACTCCCAACAATTGAGCTATCCCTTTAGTCTTGATGATAGATCTTATCTGTTGAATATGGATTCAAAATCATTCAAGGCTCCAGTTTGGCATCAATCCTATGTTGTTCTTAATTATGTACTAAGATTGGGTTGTATTCTGAACAGATTGTGCAGAATTTGAATGCCAATGTTTTATCAGTATAAAATGTTTTACAAGTATATTGTACATTAAAATTAAGAAAAATCATCAAAAGTCTAATAAAGTTTCCAAATTATACATGTTATACATAAAAATTTCTGCAAATTAAAACAGTGGGCCCTAATGAACCATGAAAAAGAACAAGTGGAGCCAATATGAACATGCCTGGATGGATAGGTCTGAATATAGATCAGTTAAGTTTTATGTAGGGCTCCCGAAATAAAAAAAAATAAAGTTTTGTAGACTTTCAAGTGGCAATAATGATTTTCAGTTAAATATAGCTTTCACAGTCAATTCCATAATCAAATCTTCAAGTTAGGACAGACAAGATCCAAATTGAAGAATTTACTGATTATATATATATATATATATATATATATATATATGTATATGAAGCGAAGTGGTTTCAAATTGAAATCAATTCCAATTGATTTTTTAATTTATTTTTACCCTAGCAAACGGGTTGGATCGAGGTAAATTAGGTCGGGCCAAAGATAAATCACACTTTTTTAACCCAACCTGACCACTGCGCCAAAGAACATCTTTTTATTAATAGTTATCAACAAAAACTTATAATTAGTTAATGAGAAAGGGACCTGGCCCTACTTTGGAATATTGACCGTAAGTTGGATATTTATCTACGAGGTATTTATAAAAATAACTATATTTTTAGAATATTGACACCTATAAATACTGTCGTAATTATTTTCTTACTTATGCATTGTACTTTAAGCATAGATGATCAAACTTTTGAAATAACTATTTTATATTATTTCCTATATAGTCATTAATTTTCTATGACAACCATTTTACAATAAAACTAAACTCAAATGAATATATAATATACGAAATCGATCAACAAAAATAATAAGTTTCATAATTAAAGAGAAAATGTCAATATTATTGAAAAAAGAAAAACTTGCAACAATAGCGTGAAGCTAAAGAAGAGGCGAGAAACTTTCCATGTAACTGATGTGCTACTATGCACGCTTGCCGAGGAAGAAAGGGTAGAGTCTGGATTTTTTCTTTTTTGTGTGTGTGGCTTAAACTTTTGTAAATAGTGATGTAAATGGAGTGGAACATTACGATAGACCTCATCTATTAAAAATCATAATCATTAAGGCAAACATCCTTGCTATGTATGGGATATCTCAAATTCTCACCTCATTCTGTTTTATTTCTACGGTCAAATTGATTCTCTGATAAAAAAAAAAATACAAAATACTGAAGTTTTACAAATAAAGTTTTTTTTTTTTTTTTTTTTTTGTTTGTTTGTTATTTGGACTCTCCATCAATTCTCACATCATTCTGGTTTATTTTCACGGTCAAATTGATTCTCTGATAGAAAAAAAATACAAAATACTGGAGTTTTCCAAATAAAATTTTTTTTTTTTTTTTTTTGGACTCTTCATCATGCTTTTGTCTATTAAGAAACTCCCAATTTCATCATATTTCTATCAAGGCAATAGCATTTGCATGTTAATGGGTCCTAGTGTCTACAAGTGCCATTAATATAAGGAATTTCAAGTATTTTTTGTTTCTTCTGATTATATGATTTTTTCCCTTTTTGTTTAGAATATGAAATGTCAATTTCTGGGTTGTCTGGTTTATTTAATCCTTAGTCTTATTTATTTAATCCACTCTCAATTATGGGTTATCTGCTTTCTTTTTTGTCTATTAATTTTGATTGTACACTTTTTTTTAATAATGCGAAACTAATGGTAAAAAGAATCTCCAATAATATTGGTCCATCTAAATAAAGAATTAAGCTCATTCTTATTATCATCATTTTCTACTTACTCCAATATAATTCTATTTCTCTTTGTCAACAAGAGAACTTTCATTTTTTCCATTCATTTACTTTTAAGCTCATTATATTTTTTTTAGAGAAACTTCAATAATTTTTTTTTTGTTTCTTTGTGTCTATTTTTAGTACCGTCTCATATCTTATTTGCGTGCTTAGTTTACAGCATTCAACTCATTTTAAAATATGAGCATCTTGAGAAAATTGGTGCAATTATTAAACATTTCAATTTAAGAGATAAACTTTTTTTAATTCATTTACTTTTGAGTTCATCATATTTTATTTGAGCAATTTTTTTTATGTCATTTTAATATGATTTATACAAAAGAATCATCATTTTAAATTTTTTATAGATTTGCAATATTTTTATGGTTTGTATTTATATGGTTTTCATAAATTGTGAGTTTCTTTTTTTCCCCTTTTTTGTTTCAACTTTTGGGTATTGGGTTCTCATTAGTTTTTTTTTTTTTTAATCACTTTTTATCAGGGGATTTTCTGTGAATTCTCATTTTTCTTTTCTATTTTTAAATTTTTCTTAATGCTTATCATTATGAGTTAATTATTTATTTTACTTCCATTGGGCTATTTAAGTTCTCTTTGTGAAATTCTTCTATGGATTTTTCTTATTTCTTTTGTGGTTTCAGATTTTCATTTTTGGGTATTAGATTATCATAAGTTGGTTTGGTTCTTCTAAATTTCTTTTATCATTGTATTGTCTATGAATCTGTAATTATATATATTTTTATAGCCTTTTTAATAAAATTTATTTTATTTTATTTTGTATTTCTTTTATTATAATTTCTCACTTGTGATGGGTTTTTAGTTTTTTTTTTTATAATTGTTTTTCATGAATTTGTCGGTTCTTTTGTTTTTGCCCTTCTGTGCACCGTTTTTTAGCATGAGTGTTTGATTCTTTTAGATTGCTGATGTTATTGAGTTGATTATGGATTTTCATTTCTATATTTTATTTCTATGTGTCTTTCAAATTTCATTGGATTTTATTCATAGTTTATATTGTTTGTTTCGTTTTGATTTTGTTTTTTAATTTTCTAGATCATTAATCTTCAATTTTCATGGGCTTGTGTGTTTTTTTTTTTTTTTTTAAATTATATGGTAATCAGTATTGAATTCTTATGGACTTCTTTTTTTCTTTTTTTTTTTTTTTTTTCCTCTCTCTCAGACTAAAACCTTTTGCATTTAATTTTAAAAAAACTGATCATAAATTATTTTTTTTATAAATCTTAATATTATGATTATATTAGCACGGGCTTGTTTTTCTAGTCCAATATTGATTGCCATTGACATCCCTACATGAGGACAATTTGGATCCTTGGAATTTCACTTTTTGTGGAATGTATGGATCTGTGGAAACCTTGAATCTCAAACTTCCTCTTTGTTAGAGAGCAAATCCTCCCAATAAGTGCTTTGTTTTCCAAATTCTGAAATTCTACTGAAGTAGATGATTCTCACTGTTGCAACGAAAGAGCTTGACTCTGGCCCTGTCTTCTGTTGCGATAAACCTGAGCATCATTAAGCAGCTCAAAGATTGAAACAATAAGTGAAGCCCAACTGTTAATTTGATACTGTTGATGATTTGATTAATATAGCAGCGAAAAGTCTCCTTGTCCCGGGTTTTTGTCCCGGGACATGGACCGAACGGTCCCTAATATCCCAGGCTGCCCTGGGATCCAACGGTCCTAGGGACCGTCCATGTCAAAACCCGGGACATGTAGCATGGTTGATATAGAAGTCCATCATACAACAGAATACCGAACCTTTGGTTTTGGGCCACAAAATGGAGAGCTGAAACATAAAATAGACCAAGCACTCACCTCCCAGCTGAAAATGGGCTTGTAACATTGACCATCATGCAAAACTTGACTAACCATGACATGGGTTCTGTCATTTTTCTATGGCTTGAGGGAAGGGTTTCAAAGATGTATGATAATTTAAGTGGCATAATGAATGAACTAACTGGGCCCAACATTAATATGACAGGATCCGTACGTATAAAGGGATGAGCCTATCTTTGGGCAATTTCTGTAGCCCATGGGCTTGATTCAGGCCTAATAAATATCTAACCTCCTTTGGTTTGAATCCTGGAGGGCTTTAAATGGATCCTTTCCTCCCTTGCGAATATTTGTGGCCCATTCCAATTCCAATCCTTGAATTGAAACCCATGGCCTCACTTGAACAATGTAATCCATGATCCCATGTACTGCTACACTGCAGCTGAATTCTAGAATAGATTCATTTGCCATGTTATATGTTGAATTTGAGTTAAACTATGTCAAAATTGACTTTAAACGACGGCCATAAGCCGTCGTTTATCTATAGATACAACATCCCGTTGGAAAAAACGTAGTCGTTTTACTTAAACGACTGCCTATGACCGTCGTATTCGTACTAAATTAAACGACGGCCACAAGGCAGTCGTAGTTTGCGATGGCTCCGTGTATAAATATTTCTTCTTTTTTTTTTTTTTTTTGTGCCCATTTTTTCACTTTTTATGGCCCATTTAATGGTTTTTATCCTGTAGCTTTTGTCGCTTTTGCAAGATTAAAAATAAGCGCCCAAATGCTACAAATTAGGCACTTGACCAAAAAAAGAAGAAAAAGATAGTAGTAGAAAAGATTTTATTAAAGAATAATCTCATTAGGCAGCCAGTTACATGGATACATTATGTTACAATCTACATTTAGAAATCTTATGCAGGTATCTGTAGTCCTATGAAGGCTCTTGAGAGTATCATGGGGCACTTTTCTTCATTGGCAATAAGATGGACACATTGCAGCAGCCTAACAATGTCTTTCCGCTGTCTTTCTGCAAGAGATTGAATCAAGAGTCACTTGACTTTTGTGAGTAGTTTTGAACAGCAGCCCAACAAATATGTGAGGGTCTTGATTTGTTTTTTCTCACATTTTCTGGGAGTGGAACTTCTGGTAATCTTGCTTTATTCTCAAAAATCCTGCAAACAAACAGTAGAAAGAAAAGATTGATTTCTCTGTTTGTCAAAAGAGAGCAAGGAAAGTGATAGAAAAGTAAAATTAGCCATTACCATTACAGGCCTAGCTTCTTGATCATGACTACACAGGCCACACCATTTGCCAGCTCAGCAGAGAACTCATCTGCTATAAAATGCTCTGTTTTTCAAATAAGAAGAAAAAAGAGAGATTTCATCACTTCTTTCAAGAGAAAAATATAAAAAAAGAAAAACAAGGGTCCAATCTGTCTACTTAGAATGCTTTCGGCTTCTAGTATTAACTAAAGGCTCATACCAGTCCCAATGCTCTCTCTCTCCAAGAGAGACAAGAGAATGCTTTGCTGCCTTCTTCACATTGTCACCTTTAGATTTCAGAAACCTCTCCACACAAGCATCATTGCAGAACTTCTCCTGTGAATCATCAAATCAACATTCATTCATCTACATACTTTCTAATGAGATTCAGATCAATAAGAAGGACTACATCAGTGGATCTGGTTGTTGGAGAATACTATCAACATGGAGGGAACAGGTGTTAACTGTTTTACTATGAGAGGAGCTTGTTTTTTAAGGATCTGAAATTTCATTGATGGAAACATCGAGATCAGACTGAAAATTGGGCTACTAACAATAAGTGTCTACAGAAACCTCAATCGAACAGTTGGTTTTAAGCAACTCTCATGCAAATGCTCATTAGAAGAAAGGAAATTAACGACAAACCACAAAAAAAAAAAAAAAAAAAAAAAAGAGGCTCATGTTATAAACTTATAGTATGAATAGGCTAACTTGCCTAACTTGCATTTTTGCCAACAGTAATGGTCTATGTTTCCATCACCCATGTACAATAAACCAAAAAAAAAAAAAAAAAAAAACCCATCAAATTGAGATATCATGTTTTAATAGCAAATGAAAGAGACAAGGGAATATTAAGATAATGGGTTCACATCTGGGGGCATTTGAATCAGATCCGAATAACACAAAAGAAACTTCACTATAGTAAAAGAGAGTGAGAGAGCAGAGGAGAGCAGAGCATAAACCAAAACAGAACAAAAGATTGATGAATATTGAGTGTGAAAAGGAGGGGACAAGTAAAAAGGGAAGAGACCCACATTGGGCTTAGGGTGAGCTTTTATGAGGTAGTCAGTGCCCCATTTGACAGCTTCCATTGCATGACCAAGCTCACCACTGGCAGCCATTTGCTTTCCATAACTATGCTCCATGACAGCTTCACATTGCATGATCAACCTGAAAAACATCTACAAAGGGCTGCATCATCAGCTCTCTCTCTCTCTCTCTCTCTCTCTCTCTCTCTCTCTCAAGAACAACCCTAATCTCATAACCAGTCGGGCACTCTACAAGTAACTGAGTCAGGAAGCAAACAAGTCTCAACTAAATGCATATCAATCAAGACTTTAATTTTTCATTGATTACATTTGGAGGTCATCATTCATCCAGAATTATCCATAACCCAAAAATAACATTAACACCTGATGCTTAGGGAACATTTAGATAACTAAAAAAAGCATGTGACCTCATTAATGACGCTCCATTTCCCGGAAGATATTTGTGATGTTCAGGGACAACCTTGGAAGAAATTTAAATAGCTGCAATGAAAAAGAAAAAAGAAACATTATTCCACACACTACATCACTAGCCCCTACATTTACACGACTTTTGGGATAGAGTTTTCCATGGTGGATCCATATCGTGTAAGACGTATCTATTCCATCACATATTAAATGTTTCTCTTAGTGTCTTCTTCCCTCAAGAATTTCGGCATTTGACACGGACAATAATACCAATCATCACCCCCTAATTCATGTGTATTAGCCCTTACATACCGTAAGAATATTTCTACTCCTTCCAGGTAACTCTTTCGAAAGCCTAGGTGCCGTCATCCATTCCTTGCTTGGAGGCTCCATTCTGAACCTAGAAATTTTAGAACCTAGAAAACCCAACAAGTACCTGTTACAACAATCTGAACATAAACTTCAAAATCTGTGATCCAACTACTAAACATCATAGACATTATAAAACTATGTTTTTATCTCTCTAAATGAGTTCTACGTATATTAAATCTATAGATATTGCACACAGAATCATACACTTAAAAATAAAAGGCAGCAGCAAATCATTGAGAAAGCTACAACTCCACCACTGTACATTAATGATGAAAACCCATAATTCCATATACAGCGATTGATAAGGAATAGTACTCCACCACTGTACATTAATGATGAAAACGAGATCTTGTTTCTACTTTTGTGTTCCTTTATATAGTTCTCTAATCAGAACAGAGGAAATCTTTATCTATTTTTTTATTGAATTTCGGTGTCACCTGTTAAATTTCCTGGAAATTTTTTAGGAAACTATTTTTATAGTGTGGTGTGATAGGGAAGTACATATTTTTGTCAGTTCCATTACTGTTGATACCCATGGATTTGGCATACGTACAGTGCTGGGTGTGTAAGGATTTAGAAGAATAGGGGGATAGAAAATGATCCATCTGATCCATGGGAAAAGCACAGATGGATTTTACCAAACCCAGTCATCCATGTTTTACATGTTATACAAAAATGACTGTTTTGTGTATCCCTCTATTTGGTGTCAAATGTCAACGGAAGTGGTTGATGTGCATGTTTTGTTTCCTCCACATTACATTCACTCTATTTTCTTCATAATTAAAGTTTTATCCTTATGGCTAATGTGCTGGCAGATATTGGTAGCCCTTTTGAGGACTGATATTGTAAAAAAACTGCACAGAATGGCTCTCTTCCTCTTGAGTTCAAGTCTGCATTCCATGTCCCTCAAAATTCTTCCACCTCCCATGGAAAACTTTAACATAGAGCAATGGAAAATCATTCTCCCCCATAAACTATTTCCAAATACCTATAACTTTAAATGGGAACTTGAGCATTTTACACCCAAAAAGAATGATTTTTCAGGGAAGAAATGATTTCCCATTTGTCAAAAACATTCTCACTCCGCCTTTCCATCAATCTGTAAACACCCCACATAATCTGCATGCAGAGAAACAAGAGAGAGAAGAAGAAGAAGACAGAGAGCAAAGCCAACATCAAAGTCTGATAAAATCCATCATTATATCATGGACCAGTCCAAACAAGAGCAAAGCCTTGCCAAAACAGAGCCCTAGATATTCCCTAATATTTGCCCATAAAAGGACCAAAGCCATCCCTATATCAAGTGTAATGGTAGAAATAACATAGTACCTAGTGTTCTGTATTTTTTCAGAATTTATTATTCAATTGCAAACAGAATTTTGTAAGCCTTCCAAAGTTGTGGTCACAGAGACATCAAACACATATGGATGCGTACTTATTTTGCTTGCCAATTGTGACAGCACAAATTTTTCAGATAAGTACTAAGTGGTAGACAGTTCTTCTATCTTCGAAAAAATTCAAGCGGTAATGTCACAAATCCACAAGCTACTAATTGCTAAGCTACATAAGACAGGCATCTGTCCTAGATGATTACTTTCAGAACTTCGGACCCTGTTGCACACCCCTAACACTTCACCCAGTGGATGTCGGTTTGGTGCGACGTCGGACACCTGAACTGTAGAGTGCTCTCCTCCAGTTTGAGAGACCTTCCCCTCAGATGGTTTTGTGCACTCCCAGAAGGGTTTGTTTCAAGCTGGCGGCAGCTCAAAAACTCCTTCATGGAGAAGTTCCAGGCGCATAGGGTCATCCCGAAGACAGACAATGACCTGATGGCGATCAGAATGAGGCGGACATAAAACATTACTCAGTTCGCCAAAAGGTTTTGGACCGTCTACAGCCAGATACAAGACGCCATTGACGGAGTGGCCATCAAGTGATTCAAGCAGGCCTTGCTGCCAGGCAATGAGCTTCGAAAGGACCTTGTCCGGTTCCCCGTGGTCACGATGACAGCACTGATGGCCCGGGTGAACCAATTTATTGAGCAAGAAGAAGACGAGGTCCAAGCTCGAGAAAGCTTTGGCCCCTGGCACGAAGACAGACCCTTCAAGAAGGATAAGAAGGCATATCAGAGAGAGGAGCAAGACCGAAGCAAGTCTTCGACGAAATCGGCAGCGATCTCGACTCCCACCTGTCGGGGTAACAAAAAGCCTAAGCCAGCCATCGCCTCCTACAAAGCTATGAATACGATCTTCAATGAGCCAATTTACAAGCTCCTCGGCAAAATCAAATCACAGCCCTACTTTAAATGGCCGCAACCAATGAAAGGTGATCCCTCCACTAGCGACCAGAGCAAGTTTTGTGCCTATCACAAACAAAATGGGCACAGAACAGAGGACTGCATGGCCCTTAAGTCCCACCTTGAAAAGCTCGTCAAGGACGGGCATTTAAAAGATTTCATCAAGGAGGAGGGCAGGGTCAACCGAGCTTACCAATGCCGACCTGATGATGATCAGGATAACGACGAGCCGGAAGGCATCATCAACGTCATTCACCTGGCCCTCGCGCCGAAAGGGAGTAACCAAGCTCGTGCCGAGGCTAGAAGGGCTTCACACAGCAAGTAGGTGATGACTACCGAGCTGGGACATGCAGCCAAGAAAGCTTGGAGGGAGAAACGTAAGATCTGGTTCTCAGATGAGGACCTAGATGGGGTCCAGCTCCTTCGGAGGTTAAAGAACTTCAAGGTAAAACGAATCCTTGTGGATCCCGGGAGCTCGTCAGAAATCATCTACTTCGACTGCTTCAAGAAGTCGGGTCTGAAAGAAGAGGACCTGTAAGAAGCCCGCACCCCCCGGTGGGCTTCAGTTCGAAACCAGTGTACCCCAAGGGGAAAGTCTCCCTAGAAGTCCAAGTCGGAGGCGCCTCCATGATAGTCGATTTCCTTGTAGTGGATGCACCATCCCCATCCAATGCAATTATGGGGCGGACTTGGCTGCACAATATGGAAGCGATGCCCTCCACCCATCACCAGAAACTCAAGTTCCCGTTAGAGAACGCAAACGATCGAGTTGAGGTGGTCACGGTCAGGGGTGACTAGCAGATGGCCAAGCAGTGTCTGACGGTTGTGGTGCCTGGTGAAACAAAACCGCAGCAGGTGCACATGGCCGAACTAGAACCCGAGCTCGAGGACGTTGGCCGATCTCCAAAGTAGAAAAGCGTTGAAAATCTGACCGAGGTCAGAATCGATCCCGACGATCCCGAGAGATATTTCCTACTTAGAAGCCAGCTCCCTGAAGCTGAGAAGTCCGAGTTGCTGAACTTCTTGTTGCAAAACAAGGAAGTCTTTACTTGGACAGCTTATGAGATGCTTGGCATCGATCCTGAGATCATGTGCCACAAACTGAACGTGGACCCCAAGCACAAACCTGTAGTGCAAAAAGCTCGCAGAACGGGGATTCCACAGATAGAAGTTGTGATCGAGGGGGTCGAGAAGCTGCTGGAAGCCAAGGCTATCGGAGAATTCCACTACTCGGAGTGGCTGACCAACACGGTCGTAGTCAAAAAGAAAAATGGGAAGTGGATGGTCTGCGTGGACTTCACCAACCTCAACAAAGCATGTCCCAAGGACAACTTTCCGCTCTCAAAGATCTACCAGATGATTGACGCCACTGCCGAACATGACAAGATGAGTTTCCTCGACGCTTATCGGGGTTACCATCAAATTCCGATGCATGGGCCTGACGAAGAAAAGACCACGTTCATAGCACCTAGAGGCATCTACTGCTACAAAGTGATGCCCTTTGGGTTAAAAAATACGGGGGCGACTTACCAAAGGCTGGTAACGAAGATGTTCTAGGCCCAACTCGGCAAAACTATGGAGGTCTACATCAACGACATGGTTGTCAAGTTTAAAAGGTCACATGACCACTTGGCTGACCTGAGTCAAACATTTGACATCCTCAAGAGGTTCTAGCTCAAACTGAATGCATCCAAGTGTGCGTTTGGTGTCGGCTTCGGAAAATTCCTAGGAAGCCTGGTCACTAGAAGAGGAATCGAAACCAATCCACAAATCTCGGCAATCCAGGTGATTCAGAGTTAAACAACGGCGAAACAAGTCCAGAGGCTGAAAGGGATGGTTGCCGCGCTCAACCGCTTCATTAGCCAAGCTTTGGACAAGTGTCGCCCCTTCTTTCAGCTTTTGAAAAAAAGTTCGAAATTCCAATGGACTCCGGAGTGCGACCGAGCCCTTTAGGAACTCAAAAACTATTTGTCTTCACCACCCCTATTGTCTACACCAATACAGGGTGAGATGTTTTATCTGTACCTGGCCATCTCAGATCATGCAGTGAGCTCAGTATTCGTCAGAGAAGAAGATAAGCAACATAAACCTATATATTACACGAGCAAGATCCTTCTTGATGTCGAGACCAGGTACTTGCCATTGGAGAAACTTGCATTAGAACTTGTCAGTGCTTCTCGCAAACTCTCCCACTACTTCCAGACGTACACCATAGTGGTTGTTACAGAACACCCACTTTAGTCCCTTTTCGGAAAGGCTGACTTCTCAAGAAGAATCTCAAGAAGGGCCGTTGAGTTGGGACAATATGATATCCAGTATCAACCTAGAACGGCGATCAAGGCCTAAGTTTTGACAGACTTCATCGTGAAGTTTGTTTCTCCTAGTTCGGCACCAAGACAACTTGATACCGAACTAAGGGGCAATGAGGAAGAGGTCACCGAGACGGAACAAGAAGAAACAACTTGGGAGCAATTCCTCGATTTAGTATGGAAAGTCTTCGTCAACGGATCCTCAACCTCCAAGAGAGCTGGCATTGGCATAGTCCTCCAATCTCCAAAGGCCCTTGTCATCGAGCAAGCCTTAACACTTGGCTTTAAGGTGTCCAATAACAAAGTTGAGTACGAAGCACTGATCGCGGGGCTCGACAGCGCTAAGATCCTGGGGGCATGACAATTGGTAGTCTTCAGCGACTATCAACTGGTGACGAGCCAACTGAGTGGGGACTACTATGCCCGCGACGAAAGGATGGCAACCTACTTAGCCTGCGCAAAACAACTCCTTTCTCAGTTCGAGAGAGCCAAAGTCAAGCAGATCAGTAGAGATTCCAACTCCCACGCCGATGCTCTTGCCAGTCTAGCCTCTGCTGTCGAGGCTGGGAAGAAAAGAATTATTGAGGTGGAAACGTTGGAAAAACCAAGTATAGAGCTCTAGCTGCCTCGGCAAGTTTTGTGTGATGATCTCGGCCCAAGCTGGATGGACCTAATCATCGCCTACCTAAGAGATGACCAACTTCCCGAAGAGAAGAATGAGGCTCACAAAATCAGGCTGAAAGTAGTTCGGTTTTGGTTGTCTCCGGACGACAAACTCTACAAAAAGTCCTATACCGGTCCATACCTCCAATGCGTTCATCCAAGCAAGGTCGAAGACTTCCTTCATGAAATTCATGAGGGAATCTGTGGAAGCCACATCGGGGGTCGGTCATTGGCGTATCGAGCTATCAGCTAGGGTTACTGGTGGCCCTATATGCAGAAAGACGCTCAGTTTTACGCCAGAAAATGCGAGAAGTGCCATATGGGAGCAAACTAATGTACTTAGGTAGTCCTTTTTTTGTATTTTTTTTGATGGGCTCCGTAATCAAGATCCGAACCGTTCATCCTATTTTAAAGGAAAAATATGCCATTAATTCAACCGTTAATTCATGAAGGATTTGAAATATTTATTTAAATTCCATATTTAAAATCTATCATTCTAACTTTCTGTGGGCCCTCATTTTCATAATGTAGACCATTCATCCTCTTTAGAAGGCCAAACTTCACATTTCATTCTTAACTCATTATGGGATTTTTGAAAAGTCTCTGGAAAACGCATAGCCATTGATTTTATCCAATGAAAAATGACGTAATTTGCAAGTTTGTTACTACTAGTCCCTTCTCTTCAAATCTCCAAATCAAGATCCGAACCTTCCATCCTCTTTAGAAGGATAGAAAATGGCTATGGAACCAAATCTCATTTATTGATTTGAGATATTTGCAAAAAAAGTCTAGACCTAAAAGCAACCATTCTAGACTTTTGTGGGTCATATTTTCATGATATGAACCATTCATCCTTTTTAGAATGCCAAAAGATATAGGAATACAAATTCTATGTCTTGATTCACCATAGATTTTGAGAATTTTGTTAAAAATGGTGAACCATTGGATGTATGTGAAAATGACAAACAATGGAATACATTGAACATGTGAGTCAATTGTATATCCAAAAGAGGTCACATATGTAATGGTTATGCATGATTCCCAATTACGCATCACATGTGTAAAAGACAGATGACTCCTTAAGGTGTTTTCTAAAGACGCAATATTATCCATTGGATCAAAGAAAAAGTGTTTAAACAACTAATTACAATCAATTGTTAGTAAATTTATTTTCAGCATATAATGAGGTAATTTTCATTTCAAATTGTTAGTTAGATGCTCAGCTTCCATCTTGTAATCGTACAAGATTTTGTCTAATCAGAATTGTATTTGTCATTGAACTGGTAAAACACCATTTAGCACTTTTTCATAATTGTCCAATTCTAGTGTTACATCTTACTCTAATTCACTACTTTTTTCTCTACCCTAACCAAGGGGGCCGGGACCCATGAGAGCACTTGCACAAAGTGGGGAGAGAGCTCTCGCACAAGCGAAGAGAAGACACACACATTACTGAGAAGGGAGCACTCTTACATGTGAGGATAGGAGTCTCGCATTTGCGAGGAGGGAGAAACCTAGGATTTATCCCTAGTAATCCATGTTATGTGGGCTCTATACTATGGTATCTTTAGTGCTTTTAAGAAAATGTGATTAATGTAATTAAATCACAAAATATCTGACTTTTTTTTAAATATATTCAGACAGTTATAGATGCATTGGATCTTGGACCTTGTAAACGCAAGCAGGCATGTCCTATTTTTATTATTATTATTATTATTATTATTATTATTTTTAAAAGGGTAACAAAATGTTCATAAAAATGGAGTAGCAATACAAAGAGTAAAGAAGAGTAGGAAGGTACAAGAGAGATGTACCCCCGCCTACACCTCAAAAGCCTCCCAAAGAGTACTGCTTTCAACCCCCTATTTGGCAAGAGTGTCTGCCATATAGTTGGGTGATCTATGCTCATGTCGGAAGACAACATAAGGCACAAATTTCATTGAAGAGGAATTGGAATTTCCAAGGATTTGACCGTTGAAGAGGAAATTGAATTTCCAAGGATTTGACTTCCCATTAGACACCCATGAAACCGCATTAGAAGAGTCACTCTCCACGAAGAGTGTACCTTGGAAAAATCTTGAGAAACACCAAAGAGCTTCCAAAATAGCAAGCACCTCTGTTTCATTAGAGTCTCGAGCACCCACATGCTTCGAGACCATAAAGAGAACCTCGCCCTTATCATTGCGAAGGACACCTCCGATACTCGCCGGATTCGGCTTACCTCCTGCAGCTCCATCGGCATTGAATTTAGCATGCAAAGAGGAGGAGGAGACTAAAGAACATATCCCCTCACCTTAGTTGGACCACACAACATACATGCTCCCAGATTTACAAGGATGTCATCAAGAGAAAAAAAAATGAGAGAACTCCTTTCTAATCGAAGTGCACTTCACAATTCTTAGGGTGACAATAGATATCAAGTCAACATGAGAAGTAGCGACACTCCAGAAGATTCTATCATTTCTTTCCTTCCAAATAGACCATAATGATCAAAAGAGCTTTTTAAGGACTATTTTAAAAATATTGATGTTTCAAGGACTTTTAAGGATTAAGAAAAATGCTAGTGGCCTTTCAGGATTTGTCGTAGTAAAGCATGCTCTCTATTTTTTTAGGATATTAGGCCATTCCCCTTAGGTGACCAAATCAAAATATCTCTCTCTCTCTCTCTCTCTCTTTCTCTGTTTTTTTTTTTTTTTAGGATTTAGGCCATTCCCCTTAAGTGACCAAATAAAATCTTTTTATCTATCTCTCTCTCTTAAATGTGGAAGATTCATTTTCTCATTTTTCTTGGCCTTATCATTAATGGAAACCGTCATTAAATCTTTCTATATCTCTTTTTATATTTTATAATTCACGATCAACATTGACAAGGCACATTGATCTCACAATATAAAATATTGATAAATTATATAAGTTTCAGTGATGGCTATCATTTGTATGGAATGGCCTGCTTGTGGGTCCTGCATGTCCCACCCTATGATCAATCTAAACCCCTCACTTTGTGAATTAACACTCATCCATTTTTAACACTGATCTAAGTTTTGCAGGTCCTCTTCGTGAATTATGCAAATCTTGTGCTTGTTTTCTTTGGGAGGTAGATTATGGTCATGGGTGGGGGAAATTCTAAATGCACCCTTTATTTTGCTGAGCACGCCCACCTTTAAAAAAAAATCACTATTCATAAAGGGATGTGGATGTGCTCAGCAAAATGGATGGGTGCATATAGAATCACCCCACGGGCAGACCCAAGAAATTGAACTGAAGAATATATATAGTTTCAAAATTTGCAAGGGGCTTTTTAAAAATTTTAGTAGTTTTTTTTTTTCTTTTTTTTTTTTTTTTTGGGGGGGTTGAAGCAACATGAATTTAACTTTCTTAGCAAACACATTACATGGTAGACAGCTCCAAGCTTTCAAAATATTATATACAAGATTTAAAGCCATATATATATATATATATATGATGCCTGAATCCTAATCGATTTGGCAACATAAATACTTTTTTTATAGGTATCTAATCTAAATATTATATTTTGAAATTAGGATCACAGTTGAAGCAAATATACGTTTGGATGCTTTGATGAAATGATTACTCAACTAATGCAGTTTACGTCATCTGGATATTGTGACCCATTAGAAACAACCCATGGTCTGGATGGTCGGGATCCATATTGTGGATCGCTGGGTGGTATAGTGATGTAAGTGATATTTATCTTAACCCTAGTTTCAACGCAACTAATTTATCAATTGGATAAGAAATGTCAACCTCAACCCAACCTGTTCGAATGGGTTTATATTTACGGGTCAGCTCCAAAACATCTCATTTAAATGGTTTAGGCTGGTTATGTAGGTTGAGTGGGTTGACCAAAACTGACAAGTTTAAATCTTGGCTAACTTCTCGATCTTAACCTGTGACCGACCCATATATATTGTCGGTCGAGATATGTGGGTCGTGTTTGGGTCGGGTTAGTATGGAGTTAAGACTTTGTTGCCTGTAGCATGTTGGTAGTAGTGGTGCAATTTGGGTGGCACCAAGCCTTAGTCTGCTTAGCCTAGTTTGCACGGAATCCAAATGCAGGTTGAACTTGTTTGGGCTTGATCTTAGATTTTGAAGCCTGAGAAATATTTGGGCCAAGCTAGTGCTTTAGCATGAGGAGTTCAAATTGGGCTTGAAAATCTGAATTACAAATATTGTGCTAATATATAAATATGGTATAAATAAATATAGATGCACATAATGCATAATTTACATTTATTATGCATTATATACTTATAAAGATTCTGCTTAGGGGTCATTTGTTTATGTAAATGATTCCAAATGGTGCGATGTGAATCAGTTACATATGCAAATGATATACATGTGCAAATTAAACATTCCAATGTTTGCCAAAATCATCATTTTCACAAAATTAAATGAGTACATCCATGGTTATTGATGTAATTGAATTGTGTAGAACTTCTTCACAAATCTCTTAAAAACATGAGAATTAATATGAGAGATTTTATCTCTTAGCCGTTTTAAAATTTTAAAGAAGATGAATGGTTTAGCTCATGAATTGATAACCCAAAAAAGTCTAGAACTTAGATCTACTTGTTGGACTTTTTCACAAATCTCTGAAAATCCATTGAGAATTATGACATGAAATTGGCCTCTTATATGTTTTTACCCTCAAAAAGAAGATGGACGGTTTTAGTAATGTAATAAAGAGCCAAAATCAAATCCCATTGCACAGCTCCGATCCATTTACTACTTATTTGGAAACATGCACTGTACTCTTTTCTTTCCTTTCACCTTCCAATCAAATGAGTTGTACTTCCTCTTTTCTTTTTATCAATTGCTTGTACATGAACAAAAAACAGTTTTAGTCAAATTCTACACTAAGAAAGATGAATCAAAGATCTAAGTAAATAAATCCTCTCCCCATAAGAAGGATCTTGATTGCCATATATAATTCTCCAAATCCTCTCCCCCCAAGAAGGATCTTGATTGTCATATATAATTCTCCCCTACATATATATAAATTTCATGGCACCTCTCCTTACAACAGATGTAGTAAGGACTAAGGAGTAGTGTTTGGTCTGAGAAAATGGCTAACCAACAAGTTCTTCCATTTCTACTTTTCTTGTCTTCTCTCTTTGCTGCTCTTTGCAACCCATGTCTTGCATTTCAGGAAGATAGAAAAGTAAGATGCTTAGAATTCGATCTATTGTCTTCTTTTCTGATGTGTTGGTGATTTTTTATTTCTTTTCAATATACAATGTGTTGGAGATGATAGGAATAGATATGTATGTGGGTGTAGATGCTTCGAATTGTGGGACCTATTGCCTACTTGTAACTAGGGGTGCACCTAGACCGGGCAGGGCCTGGCTAAGGCAATTACAGTCCTGGCCTGACTTTAGAGATGCAGCCTCATATGCAACCCAATCCCGACTAAGAGAGTAACCATAAGAGCATGTTTGGTAGCAGGTGAGGAGTCTATAGATCTGATGATTCTTTACTACCATTGGAATAAGGATTCATACCACTGAGAATTTGTATAGTGGAGAATTTCATATATAGCTGAGGAAGATAGGATTAGGTGTGTAAATCCACTTAAGTGAGGATTCTCAAATCTTTTAGGGGAGTGGTCGGATCTGAAAATCCTAACAAATTGAGATTTCCATTCGCGCAGATCCTTTGGATTTTATAATTGCCAAATATAAATTTACCACAACTTTAGTTAAAGCGAAATCTTTTCCCTAAATATTTGGTTGCCAAGCTTGACCTAAGTGTCAAGCCCAAGCCTGGCCATTTAGTCAAGTGCGTGTTGAACTGGGCTTTAATGTTATCATTTTTTATTTTATTATTTTTGGCTTTTCTAGCAATTGTCTTGACAAGTTATCACTAAATTACAAGAACATTTTACTCGGGCCGATCGGGCTATGATTTCGGTTTTCTATTCCTCAATCCAAGCCTGACCCATTAGCACCCATAGTACTTTTATGTAGAAAATGGGAACCATTTGTTCACAGATATTACTATTTTGTGGCTCTCCAAATTCAGATGAGTTGGACTGCAAAATTCTGCATATATGCAGATTTAGCATAGACCATCCATATATGTTTATATTGTTATAAAAATTAATTGAACAACTTGTTTTTTTGGGCTCATGTCATCTAACCTTTGAGCTTTTCTAGGCTCAAGTTTCAACTCTAGACACAAATACAAGGGTGCAGAGTAGCTTGATTGGTTCCATTATTACTTGAATTTGAGTGTTTTAAGCTCAGCAGACTTTTTCCAGTAATATTGATGACATTTTGTGAAAATACATTCATCTAGAATATTTTCTTTTTCAGTTATTTTCATAAATCTGGAAAATATTGCATAGCTGTAAGAAGTTGAGAAATTGCATACACGGTTTTTTGCAGCATCATTTTCTATTTTTTTACATTTTTATTACTGAATTAATTTATTCTTTTCCTAAAACAGTTCAATAATTCCTAGAAAATTCCATATTTGAAAATATGCCAATATTTTTCTAGGTAGAAACATTTGTGATAATAATGTAGGCACATTGACTAAATACATGTATGTTGATGTCACATTCAAATGTTTTTAGGTTTACATTGTGTACATGGGAGCCCTCCAAAATAACCAGCTGGACCAATTTTCAATTCAATATCGCCAGCGTAGCCTTTTACAGAGTGTTCTTCAGGGAAGGTATAATATTGCTTTATCTTTTTTTTGTTTCCTTTTACTTTAAGTAAAATCATATATTATATCTTTTTCACTTTTTTCCTTTTTTTTTTTTTTGATGTTTTGGCTACGCAACCAATTCCATTGTATTAAGAAACAGAAAATTTCATTGTAAGATCAATGAGTTTGTCTTTCATGAAATTAGGCTGTTTATGGGTTGAGGCATGTCTGAGCCTAGCCTACCCATTTATTATGTGTGCCTAATTTCAATCTGGGTTCTAGCTTTCTCAACCAAATTTTATTTCTTTGCATTAGTTGATCATTCCTTTTATTAATTATCTCTGATTGGACAAGCTTAAGTCGTGTTTGTGCGAAACGAGTAGTCCTTGATAAAAAGGAAAATTAATCTTATTTTCCTTGCAATTTACTTTTCCATTGTTTGGTGTAACATTTCTTTTCTGCAGAAAAGAAAATAAAGTTGAACCTATATTCTGTAAGAGGATTTCAATTTCATATGGAGTGGTTAGGAATGCAAGATTTATCTCTTCTATGGAAACAGCAAGTAGAATTATTTGGATTCATGAACAAGTCTTAAATTGGTTTTTATGTAGATTTTGTGCAAGGCTCCTTGAATTGTCTGATACAAGAGTCTTTTAACATGAAAATGGTGCTCTTTATGCACATTGCATTGTCTCAAATTGCTCTAGTTTTTTGGTGTGTTCTCTCCAATTTGAATAGGTCATGTAATATCAAACTCATAATCACCTTGGCCCATATAGAAATAATCAAGCTTGGAGCCAGGAATTTTTTTGGTTGACGGGGCCAGAGTCTATTCCTGAAACATCACTGTTAATTGTGTCATTGTATTTCAATTTTCCTTTTACTAGTTCAGCAGAAGACAGATTGGTGGCAAGCTACAAAAGGAGTTTCAATGGATTTGCAGCCTCCCTCACTGAGGAAGAGCAACAAAAGATAGCAAGTATGCAACGAAATACCTTAAGACACTAAAAAAAAGTTGAATGATTACAACACATGAGGATCCAAATGACATTAATTTTAACAATATTTATGTAGGGATGGAAGGTGTGTTATCTGTGTTCCCAAGTAAAACTTATCAGCTTCACACAACAAGGTCTTGGGATTTTGTTGGTCTTTCAGAGCCAATGAAAAGAGAGACCGAGAAAGCGAGCGATGTCATTATTGGTATTCTTGATAGTGGTATATGGCCAGAGTCTGAAAGCTTCAACGATGAAGGATTTGGTCCTCCTCCAAGGAAATGGAAAGGCATTTGCCAAACTGATGGGAATTTCACTTGCAACAAGTAATCTATTTTCCCCACCTCTTTACCTTTTGCATTTCAACTGTGGCTGAGTAGTGAGATGATAACTTTTTGTCGCTTTATTTTAGTACTCATGTTGTGTAGTTTTCTGCAGAAGAGGAATACTTGAGACTTCATTTTCTGTTTTTTTTTTTTTTTTAAGTTTTTTTTAACTGATTGAGAAGTACAATTTACAGTAAGGTGATTGGAGCTAGGTATTACAAAGGTCCTGGGCAAGATCTTACTTCTGCAAGGGACACTGATGGTCATGGAACACACACTGCATCAACTGCAGCAGGCCGAATAGTGAAAGGAGCTAGTTTTTTGGTATTGCTCAGGGCTCTGCTAGGGGTGGAGTTCCATCTGCAAGAATTGCTGTATACAAGGTCTGCGATGTGGAAGGCTGCTCAGACTCGGCTATTTTAGCTGCTTTTGATGATGCCATTGCTGATGGTGTCGACATACTATCGCTTCTCTCTCGGGGGCAGTGCGAAAAAATTACATGAGTGACACCATAGCCATTGGTTCTTTTCAGGCTATGCTGAGGGGTATACTCACCTCACAATCTGCAGGTAATGAGGGTCCTGATGCAGGTACAGTATCAAGTGTTGCTCCCTGGCTTTTCTCTGTTGCCGCAAGCAGCATTGATCGGAAAAATTGTCACTGAGGCTATCGTCGGTGATAAGGTTTTTCGGGTAATTAACTTTGTATTGTTTCTTCGGTGATAAGGCTATTGTTTGAAGAAAATTCTATTTCTTTGCTTGAAGTGTTCATCAATTGGTCCATTGATGATTCTATTTTGGGTTTTTACCATAATGATTGTTAGATTTTGGTTCTATGAGATTTCAATCTGTTTGACATTTTCAGCATTCTACTACTATTTTTTGGAAATGTTATTGTGACAGTCTTTCTTCAAAAATTGAAAATGATTTTCAAAAGAGAATTAGTTATCATTATGTTTTATTAAAATTTAGCATAGTTTTTTATTCTCTTAGGGAAATCATTTCCACAATTTCTTCGAAAAGCTAATTCGAACCAAATAGGTTTATATTTGAATTTTTCCAGCTTTTAAACAAGAACTAGAAGACATCATTGTAGAAGATGTTTCATCAAATGAAACAATGGAAATTAGAATCATAGAAATAGAAAAACAAGGTCTTTGTTTCCATTTTCAGCTTATAATGAAACTAATGAAAACTATTCCTCTCCATTTTCAGTCAAACATCTTGTTAGCGTATTCTGATGACATCTTCAAAGAAACACTATTATTTTCCTTCATTAGAAGTTAGTTTACAAACGGTCATCAGACATAATGTACATATGCATCTGGATGTAATTTCTGTTTGTTAAAATTCTCAGGGCCGATCAATTAACACTTTTGGTTCTACTAAGTCAGTTCCATTGATACTTTCTACAAATGCTTCTACCTCTTGCGATTCAGCCCGTGCCGGGTATATATTTCCTTGACTAAAACTTTAATTTATTTTTTCCTTTCCCATAGAAATATATATGAAATAGCTGTAATGTTGTTTGTTTCGTTACAGGACTTGTTTGGCTGAATGTTTGGATAGAAAATTGGTGAAGGGAAAGATTATTTTTTGTGAAAAAATTAATAGTGGAGATGGAGCATTGTCGTCCGGTGCTCAGGGACAAATCATGCAAACTAAAAAAGAAATTGATGATTCCCCAATTTTTCCTTTGCCTTCCACCATTGTAGATATGGCACAAGGGGACAACATCAAATCATACATAAAAAGCACAAAGTAAGTAACTTACCTGTGTTAATTAGCTTTTAACTTACTGTCTTGCATCATTTCTATCCCATACTAAAGATTCTGGAAGATTTTGATAATGAGCTTCTATCATAGGTCTTAGCTTCAAATTTAAGATTAAGGTAAATATCAAAAGGGGCAATCGAATTTTTTTGTTGGTTGGGAAATAATTGATTGACCACCTTCCATATTGAATAAAATCTTAAAGAGTTTCGTTAATTCTAGGGAATTTCTTGAAAAATTCCATAACCTTTGGGTGATTTTAAAAAATGGGTAAAAAGAATTCAATATTTCAAAAACGTATAAAAGTTTGCAAGACATCTTTCATTCAAGTCCAATCCGACAGTCCATACCCACTGCCGATAATTCTTTATAAACAAAAACTCAAAAGGACAAAAGTGCCCTTAGTGAGTAGAAAGTAGGTAAAAAAGAAATTTTCAAAATAGTCCTAAACTTTTTAGGTGGGCACTCTAATTATTTACCTAGTCAATAGTTAATTACAATTTTCATGTCATGATCAATCCAATATTTGGGTACTATAATTATTAAGATAGATTTCAGTGCAATCAATGCATTGAACACATATAAGTGACATAGAACAAGCAAAAGTGATCTTATAGTTGGTCCAACATTTTGGAGAATGAATGAAATCAGATGGATTTTTCTCAATTTGAATTAAAAAAAAAAAAAAACTGCCAACAGTGGATGGAGACCTCTCAAAATGGACCTAATTGAAATATGTCTTGAAAACTTTCAAACATTTTTGAAATGTTCAATTCCTTGGTCATATAAAAAGTTTAGGAGTGTTTGAAGATTTCCTTTTTACCTACTTACTACTCACTAATGGCACTTTTGTCTTTTTGAGTTTTTATTTATACAAAGTTGCTAGCCAGCGGTGGGTATAGATTGCTGGATTGGACCTGATTGATATAAAATCATGAAAATTTTCATACGTTTTTGAAATATTGAATTCTTTTGACACTCTTTTGTAAATCACCCAAAAGTTAAGGACTTATTTGAAAATTTCCCTTAATTCTATTAGTTCTCAAACATTGTTTCCCAATCTGTTTACAATGCATAGTTTTATATGCATTAACAGTGGCGTATATGGGTACAAGAATTTCTAATAGAATTCTGAAAAAAGTTTTGAAATGTTATTTTATTCCTAGGTTCTTGGATTTCCCCATTTGATTGGGAGAATTCCAAATGATATTGGTGTGTCCTCAAATTCATAGATTCCAAAGCTACTTAGCATGGCAATGTTTGGCGATGTTATGTTAGGCAATGTTTTTAACTATCTGAAATCCTCCCACCATATTCCATATTCCATTTTGTTCTTTTACCTTTGTTTTGTAAAATCATACAAGTTTTTGAATCATTACTTAGACTTGCAATTGACATATCTCCTTGAAATAGAATTAAATGGATTCTAACACGATTATATAAAAGGAGTCATTCTTTGAAATCTTACTCAGATAATAAACTTTGATCAGATCTTTTATATTCACCTGTAAATACCTGACATTGTTTGCCATTCAATAGGAACCCACAAGCAAAAATTCTCAAGTCTGTAGCTCTTCGTGACAGGACAGCCCCAGTTGTTGTTTCCTTCTCTTCAAGAGGACCAAACCCCATTTCATCCAACATTCTCAAGGTTGTACATTTATATCATGTTTAGTCTAAGTTGTATTTTTTGTATTAAATCTAACAACCTTGTAATATGATCTTCTATCGCAGCCTGATATAACCGCTCCAGGTGTAGGAATTATTGCTGCTTACTCACCTGCCACCTCTTTAACTCATATCAAACAAGATAAAAGATCTACAAAATATGCTATATTATCAGGGACATCCATGTCCTGCCCACATGTATCTGGTGCAGCAGCATATGTGAAAGCATTTCACCCTGATTGGTCACCTGCTGCCATCAAGTCTGCCCTTATGACTACTGGTGATCTGATGTTCCTCTCTCAGTACTATAATACATATTCATAAGAATTGCACATGACTAGGCTTATTGGCTTCTAGGCCTAGTTGGCTTCTTTACATCCGTTTCTAACATGGATTTTTTTTTTCTTCTTCTTTAAGCTTTTCCTATTAATCCTAGGAAAAATGTGGATATGGAATTCGCCTACGGTGCTGGCCATATTAATCCAATGAAGGCTGTCAATCCTGGTTTAGTCTATGACGCCAACAAAGACGACTACATACAATTTTTATGCAATGAGGGGTACACCGCAGAAGAAATCAGACTCATTTCTGGTGCTAAATTCCAATGTAGAAAGACTAATGGAACTGCTGGGGACCTGAATTACCCATCAATTCAACTGCTAGTAGACAAGAACATGACTTTTTCACGCAAGTTCTCAAGATCGGTCACCAATGTTGGCACACCGATATCCACATACAAGGCAGTAGTGAAACAACTTCCAGGACTTAAAATTGCAGTTAGCCCAAGTGTTCTATCATTCAAGTCAGTTAATGAGAAGCATTCTTTTGTTGTCACCGTTACTGGAAAAGTATTGTCAGATGCCAATGTAACCTCTACCTCTCTCGTGTGGGCTGATGGTGTTCACAGTGTGAGAAGTCCTATAGTTGTATACACCGATGCTGCTTGAATCTCATGAAATAACTAGATAAAACTTCTGTTTCTTTTATTCTCTATCAGCTGCTGTAGTGTTCCTTGTGACTTTTGTGATTTCGTTCTTAATCACATTCGCGATTTAATATATATTTCAGATTCTAAATATCTTTCTTCCTTTTCTTCTGTATTATTTCAATTCATATGTCATGTCTCTCAACCATTGTTTATTGGGTGACATAGATATCAAGCAGTGTGAAAAATTGGCCATTAATCTTAACATGAACCCCTGCTTAGTCCGAATTTGTAAATCATTTTATGGAGTGTGGAATCTTAACATGAACCCCCGCCTAATCTGAATTTATGATTGATTTTGTGGCGATCGCAATTACTAGCTGGACCTATGTTTATAAGTTAAGGGTGAGATGATAAATTGGTTCTTATTTAGCCATTCTGGGGCACGTATTTTATATATAAATTGTATATCAAGAATCTAAAGATTGATAGACCAAAGCATTTAAATAAAACCAATTGAAAATTTGACCAAAAATAGAGTTACTGATGTCCTTCAATGAAAAATGAAAAGTTTTATTATTTTTCATTTTATGAGTCATCAAAGCCTTTTTCAATCATCAAAGCCTCTTTTCAATAACTTCAGCTACTACATTAGTTTCATTTCATTGTTCTAATATGTCCATGTCCTGGGCTGAATCCTCGAATAGAGTTTGCATTTTTATTTTTACTTTTTCGTGAGTGGTTTGTTACAATTTGAAACTAGCTAGTGCAAGTTCTTAAGATCCCTATAAATCATTTTGTAGTAGGATCTTCGTTTGATACCCAATGTAAGCATCCTTACATCCCTCAAATATCCAAGAAGAAAGGGGATTTTGTTCTTTGAATGACCTAAGTCTTATGGGTTAGTAGTGTAACTTTATGCAAGATACCAATAGGGTCGATAATATGGGGCTACATTCAGAGGTGCTCTCGTAAAAAATAATAGGATGTTTCACATGAGCCGATCAAGGAATCCTAGATATTGTAATGAGACAATTGGAGATTGTATCACATTAAAGAAAACATTAAAACAAGACTTTCTACTAAGGGAGTACAAATGTGATATTCTAGGTTTGAAATTAGCACTTAAAATTTTTATACTTATTTTTACAATTTTCTTCATTTTAATCATAACCAATATCTTTATGTTTAGTTATGGGCTCAACCTATATTTCTTCAATAGCAGTATGTGTTACTAATTACTAGTGACATGCCTAAATAAAATCTTAAATAGAAGTATTTATAAAGAATATAAATAAATACTACCATATCATTCATAACAGAAATACAATTAAAATTGAACTTCAAAACCCAAAGGTTTAAAAAAATGAGTAAAAATGATATAATCAATTTGTCTAGGTTTAGGACCTTGATTTGATTATATCTGAGCTTGGGCACAAATTTAGTATCAATTACAAAATTAAATATGAATCTTGAAATCAATTGGCTTCCACAATAAGCCCCACATAATGATCATGCTAAATATTGAAACAAAATTAAGGGAAAAAAATGTAGCAAAATGCAACCGTTTGTCTATAAAAGTGCGCCCACCCCCCCCCCCCCCCGGCCGGTAAATTGTGAGATTAGAAAGAAAAGAGATTTGCTTTCACAATAGGACACACACATTATTCAAACTTGTAATAAAAGAGTAAAAAACTTCCTTTGATAGTGGGGCCCACAGATTGATGATAAAAACAAAGATGAAGCTGGTTATGATCTATAAGTGGCCCCGAATTTTTGTAGTTTGGATCTGACATAAGGGATCCCATCTAGCCCAACTATCAAAAAACTCAATGATGGAGCCCATTAATGGATGAAGAATAAAGAAAGAATGGAAAGAAAGAAATCTTGCTGGAGATCCATCGACAGGGCCTACCTCTCAAATCCAAACTGGTGAAATGCACAGTGGCCAACTGATGATAAAAAGGAACACTCATTTAAATTTGGACGCCCATTTTTAACTTACTAAAGACAATTGCCCAATGGGCCCACGAATGCCACAAAGGAATGAAAAAAAATTGAAAAGAAAAAAAAAAAAAAAAAACTCTTATAACAAAAGGATGTAGAAGACATATAGATAATTGTGTTTAAACTTAGCATCCTTTTGGAAAAAAAAAAAGTGTCATTGGAAATAAGGAAAGAAATCAAATAGAGAAATTAGGGAGAAAGATTAGATAGGAAAGGGATTTCCATTTAGAGATATTAGAAAAATTCAAATTAAAAGAGGATTAGAAGATGTTTGTTGGAGAATGTTGGAGACTTCGTGAAATTGGGGCATGCCATGTATCGCTCTCCTGTAATAGGGTCGCTGCCTTTATAATATATATAATAATTATTAATTCATAAGAAAAATAGAAAGATAGGTCTTTTGTATGTTAAAAGTAAATAATAAAAGATTAATATGTAAAACCACTCCCTTCTCATTTATGTTACCTTTCACAGTTTGCCCAATTCGAAGTGGAGTGATATTTGGCCCCAAGATAATTAATTATAATTAAATGGGGATTTGGGTGGAATGTTGGCCCCAAGTCTATAAAGTCTATCAATGGGCCCACATTTAAGATCTTGATTGGCATGATGGACTTGATAGCAGAGGTAATTTTGCATGGTTTAGATCTTAACGTGGAATCATTGACTCAATAGGATTAATTGGAGAGCCTACTAAGCATAGCAGTCAATTTCGTTTCGTTTCGGCCGGAATTTGTCATACTAGTCCTTCGGCCAAAACAGAATGGCGCCAAAAAAATTTCTTTTGAATTCCGGTCCATTCCGGTCATTTCGGTTATGATGATTGAAGATTCGGAAATTTGAAATTTGAATTCCAGTCCACTCAACTTCCTACAGTAGATAGATACCAACTTGCTTATGATGATTGAAGATTCGGAAATGTGAAATTCTCCAATGGTCAGAAATGCTACTCTACTGTGGCAAATTGTGTGTTTTGAAATTTCTAGCAGTTTAAATTCCAATCGGAATCTCTAGCTATTAAACCGGTGCATGGTTGTCAATTGTTATGAGCCTAGGAGTTTAAAATGAAGATGATCAAAAATTTATACCATGAAAGTTCCTCTGTGTGAAGGATTTTGCCATTCTAAAACTACTTTTGGGCTATGTTCGTGTGACAATTTTTCTTCGGATTAGGAAAATGGTTTTTGAGACAATGATGTATCGTTTTTTTGCATGAGAACTTACCATGGTTTTATTATTCTCTAAGGTGAATCATTTCCAAAGTTTCTGCAGAAACCAAATTAAAGGTGGAAAAATCCATCTTTTTGAATTCTTAAACAAGAAGTAGAAAGACATCATTTCAGAAAGTTTTTGACGCATGAAACAATAGAAACTACAACAATAGAAGATAGTATTTTGTTTCCATTTTCAGCTGATAATGAAACTGGTGAAACATATACTCCCAAAAAATTGTTGTGCACACATAGTACTGTCAGCATTTTATTACGTTATTGGGAAAAAATGACTGTTTTTTTAGAAGTTATAATTGGTTATCAGAAGTACATTATACGCACTTAGAAGTAATTTCTTTTCTTGATGAGATTTTTAGGGTCGAGCAATTAACACACTTTCAATTCTACCGAATTTGTTCCATTAATACATAGTGCAAATGCTTCTTCTTCCAATTGCAAACCACAGGATGCAGGGTATTAAATTTTTAATGTAGGCCAAACACTATTATTTTTCTTCTTCATTTCCCATAGAAAAAGAAATGAAACCACTGCAACCTTGGCTGTTTTCTTTCAGGGCTTGTTCGTCTGCATGTTTGGATGAAAAATTGGTGAAAGGGAATATAATCTTTTGTGAGTAGTTATATAAACAAAATGCAGCATTGTCGGCTGGTGCTAAGGGACAAATCACTAAGGATGAATTTAATGATAATTCATTCATTTTTGCTTTCCCTGCTACTAGTCTAAGCTTGAGTGATGCGGACAAGATCAAGTCATACATAAGCAGAACAAAGTAAGCAACTTACCATTGTTAATTGACTTCTAACATACTGAGGACCATCTCCTTACTAATGATTTCCATAGTATCTTGGAAATGACCTTCTTTTGTAGTGCCTAAAATCGAGTATCAAGGTAAAAATATCAAGGGAACATAAAAAAAATATCTCCCATCTGACTAAAAGTGATCGATTCCATTTTCTACTGGCTAAAATCTTAAGAATGTTATTCTTCCTTTCAGTTCTGAAACCTTTGACCCTCTGTCCCTCTATGATGCCTATTTTATGTATGCATTTAGAATTGCATGTATTGTGCAAGTAGAAGAACTTCCACTAGTTTTGGTTAAAAAAAAAAATCTGAATTGTTGTTTTATCCCCAAATTTATGGATTCCAGAATCTACTTAGTACGACAATTTTTTAAAGTACTTGACATTCTCCCAACATATTTAACATATAGTTTTCATCAATCAAGCCACTTACTGTTCAGTATGAATTTACCAAACATACTCTGTATATCTTTACCCTTTGTGATGTAAAATCATTAAAAAAGTTTTGAGACTTTTTTTTTTCAAATTTTGGAAAAAGAAAGACTTTCATTAGAAAGAAAGGGGAAAACAAAAAACAAACACAACCAAAGAGGGAGAGGGAGATTGACAAACAACCAAAAGAAAGATAAAAGTAAAACAAAAACAACCCCCAACCCCTTAGTCCACAGAACCTATCTCAAACAATGTCCCGTTTCAAAGAATAACATTACTCCGCAATCGATTTCCAAGAAATCGAACAAAATCAACATAACCAAAATTTGAAACCAATTGAAACCAGATCTTTGATATCTATTAATAATAGAGATGATTAATCACACAAACAAAATCACCCTTAAGAGCTTGCACTACTTCCGTAGCTTCCGTTAACACAAATTCTGGTGAAGCCCATGTCTTTTTACATTTCTAAAGTAGTGATGATTGCGCTCATATCAGTCTCCTTTGAGGAAATAACCTTTTTGACTCTTGATGACACCTTCATTCAAAATAAAATCCTAGTAAGATCATTAAAGTTCCATAGCTTTTCCTATATGCTGCTCTATAGGCTGCGTCTCAGAAGATTAAAGCATCTTCCTCATTGGAGATCACTCTAGCAAAGCGAGATTCACCTTCACTTGTCTCAGCAATAACATTGGGAGAGACAATAGGCCCTTCACACAGCCTTTTAACTAATGGAACGACATTGATTGGATTCAAGGAAAATTCCTTGAAGAGGAAATCATTCCTTGCTTTCCATATGACCCACCACATGGCTAAGATCCACACTTTTAGAGTGATCACAACCAGAGAAGCCGGTATTCCATCCTCACATAATTCGTTCCACTATTCTATTAAATTAGAGAAATGAAAATTGTTCTTTAAAAGACCAAGATGAGCCAAACCAACTAGCCCTGGCATGATCACATAGCATAAGAGCATGGCGCACTGATTCCTCTACTATATATAGCACAAATAAGGCAGGTAGCATCAATGGAGTTAATAGAAGCTCTTACCAAAATAGCATTTCTAGGGCATTTCCATCCAAACAGAAGAATCTTTTGACTTTTGAGGAAGTTCAAGGAGCCTCTATAGAGTATGGCAACTTATAGAAGAAAAATTGATTTTCCTCGTTAACTCTTAAAAGAACCTTATAAGAAGATTTGGTTGTGAGCTGGCCTTTTTTGAAAGACGCCATATTCTCTTATCTCCCCAATTTTGCAATGGGATATATATTTTATAAATGTCATCCACAACAATGGGATTAACTCCGCCTATGTTGGGGTATCATTGACATAGTTGGTCCCAAGCTCGGACAAAGGAGGAGGGTTGTGCGTTAGGTAGCCGACAACCAGCACAATACTCAGTCGGATTTCTTTATGGATTTGAGACCTAACGAAATTTCGTGGGGGCGTCCCCTACTTAGCGACTCGTTGTATGGTTCGAGTACAGTGATAAGCTGAGCAAAGACCGCTGCAGCGGCGCCCGGGTGCAGTGTTAAATAGGCAAGGGTCCTCACACTTTATTGGACGAGTGTGGGGGGGAAGGAAGCTAGTCCAAAATAGAAGGCTGAGATTAGGTACTTGGAACATTGAGAGCCTAACTAGGAAACTTATGGAAGTGGTGGATACAATGGAAAGGAGGCGAATCGCAATTGCTTGCTTGCAAGAGACAAGGTGGGTGAGACATAAAGATAAAGAGATTAAGAGTACACGGTATAAGTTATGGTATACGGGATTTAATAGATCGATGAATGGGGTCGGCATAGTGGTAAGCAAGGACTTAAAGGAAGATATAGTTAATGTAAAGCGCTCTGGAGATAGGATTATTGCAATTAAGTTAGTGTTAGGAGAAGAGATAATGAACGTTATAAGTGCTTATGCCCCCCAGGTGGGCTTAGGAGATGGACATAAGGAGAAGTTTTGGGAAGACTTGAAAGGAGTACTACTAGAGATACCCCAAGGCGAGATGGTCTTCATAGGAGGAGATTTGAACGGTCATGTAGGACGCGACGTAGATGGATATATAGGAATACATGGGGGACATGGATACGATAATATAAGTGAAGAAGGGAATGATATTTTGGAGTTCGAAATGGCTTATGATTTCATGGTAACTAACACCTTTTTTAGGAAGAGAGAGGAGCATTTTAGTGACTTTTAAGAGTGGCTCCTTAATGATACAGATTGACTTCTTCTTAACTAAGAAAAAAAACCGCTTAGCTTGTAAAGGTTGCAAGGTTATACCGGGGGAGAGCTTGAATTCCCAACATAGGTTGTTGATCATAGATGTGCAGCTACAAAGGTGGACTAGAAAAAAGAAGTTGTATAAATGCTCAAGGACTAAATGGTGGAACTTGAAAGGTGATAAGCAACTAGCATTAAGGGAAAGAGCGCTAGAGGGAGACGTTTGGGCAGTAAATGAGAGTGTAAATATTATGTGGGATAAGGTAGCAGAGTGTATTAGGAGGGTAGGGAAAGAAGTCTTAGGAGAATCCAAAGTGGGTGCTCAGGCACAGAAAGAGGCATGGTGGTGGAGCGAGGCCGTCCAAGACAAGATAAGAGTTAAAAGAGAGTGCTTTAAAACTTGGCAAAAGGATCGAAATGGAGCGAACTTGGAGAGGTATAAAGAAGCAAAAAGAGAAACCAAAAAGGCAGATAGTGAGGCCAAGGCGAAGGCATTTGAGAAGCTATATAGGCGACTTGATACTAAGGAAGGCGGAAGAGAGATATTCAAGCTTGCTAAAGCCAGAGATAGGCGGAAAAAGAACTTAAACCAAGTTAAATGCATTAAGGATGAGGATGAAAAAGTATTAGTAAAGGAAGAGGAGATAAAGGAGCGTTGGAAAAGCTACTTCTACAAGTTATTTAACGAAAGCAGTAGTAGCGATATACAATTGGGGCAGCTTACCATTTCTAGAGAAGAATCGAATCATATGTTCTATAGGAGAATTAGTAGGGAGGAAGTTAAAGAAGTACTGAAAATGATAAAAAATGGGAAAACGGTTGGCCAGATGGTATCCCTATTGAGGTCTAGAGGTGCTTGGGGGAGGATGGCATAAGTTGGTTGATAAAAGTTTTTTAATGTAGTGCTAAAGAGCAAGAAGATGCCAGATGCATGGAAGAAAAGGATTCTTATACCCATATACAAAAACAAATGAGATATTCAGAACTGTGCGAACTATCGCGGGATTAAATTGATGAGCCATACGATGAAATTATGGGAGAGAGTTATTGAGAGAAGACTATGAAGAACAACAAACGTTTCAGAGAATCAATTTGGTTTCATGCCTGAGAGATCAACCATGGAGGCTATCTTTCTCCTGAGAAGGTTAATGGAACAGTATAGAGAATGTAAGAGAGATTTACATATGGTGTTCATTGACCTGGAGAAGGCCTATGACCGGGTTCCTAGGGAAATTCTATGGAGAGTACTGGAAAAAGAAAAGAGTGTGTGTCGTATATATTGAGGAGATAAAGGATATATATGATAGAGTCGTGACATCTATAAGAACGACTGGCGGAGAGACTAAAGAGTTTCCTATTACGATTGCTCTACACCAAGGCTCAGCGTTAAGCCCGTACTTGTTTGCCCTAGTTATGGATGAGATTACAAGACATATCCAGGATGAGGTGCCGTGATGTATGCTATTTGTAAATGACATTGTTTTAGTGGATGAGACGAGAAAAGGAGTGAATGTCAAGCTAGAATTGCGGTGAAAAACATTAGAGACTAAAGGGTTTAGGCTAAGTCGATGCAAGACGGAATATATGGAATGCAAGTTTAGTTAAAGTAGGACACCTGGTAACATAGAAGTAAATTTGAGCACATAAAAGATTGTAGAGAAAGAAAACTTTAGATACATTGGATCTATGGTACATCATGATAGTTGGATTGATTTTGATGTAAGTCACAGGATTCAGGCTGGGTGGACCAAATGGAGGAGTGTTTCGGGCGTCTTGTGTAATCGGAAAGTCCCCCTCAAGGTTAAATGAAAGTATTATAAGGTGGCGGTATGCCCAGCGTTGTTATATGGATCAGAGTGTTGAGCAGTAAAGCATAATCATGTTAAGAAAATGGAAGTTGCGGAGATGAGAATGCTAAGATGGATGTGCGGGATCACAAGGAGAGATAGGATTAGAAACGAGGAGATTAGGGGCAAAGTAGGAATAGCACCGATTGAAGATAAAATGATAGAAAATCGACTGATATAGTTCAGCTATGTTAGAAGGCATCCAACAGAGGCACCTGTTAAAATGTGTGAAAGCATGGAGATTGCCAGGAGTAGGAGAGGGAGAGGGAGACCCAAGAGAAGTAGGAAAAAAACTATTAAACATGACGTTACCTACATGGATCTAACGAAGGACATGACCCTAAACAGATTTGATTGGTGTCGTCAAATCTATATAGCCAACCCCACCTAGTGGGAAAAGGCTTGGTTTGGTTTGGTTTTGTCCACAACAACGGGATTGTCAATAATAATAATAAAATAAAAAAAACAACTTTTATTTAACGTTTTTGTTCCATTGCTTATCAGGGCCAATAAATCTTTAACAGAGTTCAGAGAGTACTTGAGACTTATTATGGACTTACCTCCTTGAAAATTGAATTACATGGAATCTATCATGATATAAAAAAAAAGGCTTCAATTTATGAAGAATCTTAAGATGATATGATTAGACGCTCCAACTTGGATGAGATCTTTTAGTTGCAAGTTCCAGTTTCTTAATGGGGTCTGATGTAGTTTCTCATTCAATAGGAAACCACTCGCGAAAATACTCAAGTCTGAATCTTTAACTTGAAAGCTCCAGTAGTTGTTTCCTTCTCTTAGAGAGGACCGAACCCCATTTCATCCAACATTCTCAAGGTTGGTATTTCATATTGATGAATCAATGAGCACTGTCTTAGCATATAAGATCTAAAAACCTTGTAATATGATCTATTGCAGCCAGACATAAGTGCTCCCGGTGTCGACATTATAGCTGCTTTCTCGCCATCTGCATGTTTGACAGGTTCTACACAAGATAAGAGATTGCAAAATATGCTATATTGTCAGGACATCCATGGCCTGCCCACATGTATCAGGTGCAGCTGTGTATGTGAAGGAATTCCACCCTGAATGGTCACCTGCTGCTATCAAGTCTGCTCTTATGACTACTGGTAATTTTATTTAGTTTTCAATCAACACTTTTATTTTTCCTAAGTTGGCCTAGTGGCCATTGAGGTAACCTACCCATCCAAAGATCATTCAACCACACTGTGATTCCCCTCAACACTTGATAAGCATGAATTCATACATATGCACAAGAACTGCACTTGACTAGGCATATTTTATTAGGCTTGCTTGCACTCCTTCCTGACTAATTTTGTTCTCTCTTAAGCTTTTCTGAAGAGTTCTAGTGAAAATCCCGAAGTCGAATTTGCATGAGAAGCATTCTTTTGTGGTTACTATCATAGGAAAAGGATTGCCTACAGGGAGCTCTATACTCTCTACCCAATTGGTGTGGTCTAATGGTGTTCATAGCATGAGAAGTCCTATACTTGTATATACCCAAAGCAATCCTTGAATCTGATAAAATTGCTACGGATGACACTTAGCTCCCTTGATACACAGTAACAGCCTCTATGATGTGAGAAGTCATCAGCAGGTGGATCCCACCTTTGATGGGTTATGATGCACCAGTTGTATAGACTGGAAAACTGGGGTCATCACCATATATGCTTTCATTTCATGTTTCTTGTGGCTATCTATATTTATAGGCCACAGTGGTAGGGAGCGCAATGGATTGATCACCTTTCCCCCAACAACCCAATGACCTGACTTGAAAAAGTAGGTTGTGTGCCCCATTTTGAAGACATTTAGATTCGGGTCCATAACAGGTGACTTGAATTCTCAGCCACAGAGGTTTCATCTGTAGAATTTGTGTCCCTTTTAGGTTAATAGAGCCCTGATTACCCAGTTAGCCTTACCCTGGAAATCCATGGACCATCTTGCTACTAATTAATGGTTGCCCATGTCTGGGTCTCTATGGGTCATGCTAAAAACGAACTTCCCCTAGTATAAATATATTTATACATATATAAAAATTAGGGAATTTTACCGGATAAATTCTCTTAGAGACATAGGAGACGAAAAGAGACCCAAAAGATTTATATGGCCCGGATTGGTCCCAGGGGCCCTTTTGCGTTATTTTATTTTATTTTTTTTTTACTATATTCAACTTACGGACCTTTTTCCCATTTTCTTCCTCTTCCTCATCCCTTCTTCCCAATTGATTGCAACGTTCTTATTCACGTGTGGTGGTCCCCTAGCTCATCCAAGACACTATTTTTTAGCTTTTTTTTTCCTCCTTTTTAAATCCTTCCAAGCACGTGTTGGTATCTCTCTTACCTTCTTTGTCTTTGTAGCACACACATGGATGGTCATCAAGGGTTTTATTTTATTAATCATCCACTCACCTTATACCGCTATTGTACTTCACGTTGAGGTAAACCACGTGGAAATATTACATATATTTTTATTTGTGTTTGATTATGATTTCTAGGGTATATACGTACTTCCCTTTTTTTATATGTGTTTGATTTTAGGTTTGAATGAACTAATTTTACAATTTCCTTTATAAATATAAGATGTTGTAGAGTTTTTAGAAGATGGATTGAAGTTGATGTATGGGCAATGTGTGTGCAGGATTGAAATGGGGTGTTTTGAGTTTTTTTTTTTTTCTAGGTTTCCTTTGGGACTTTTGTTCAATGCTAAAATGCATGTTCCTTGCTCAATAAGACCTCATTAGTGTTATCATATTGAAGAATTGATTCTGCAAGCTATTCATTGCTTATTTGAGTCTCCTATTTGAATTGCAATCCTGATGGTGTAACTACAAAGTTAAGAGTGAAGACTGTGTGGATCTAGGTTGGGTTGATACTGTTTTCAGTTTGGGTTTTGATGGAAAAGATGGGCAGTGTAAATTGGTTTTCTAAATGTTGTAATCTTAAATACTGCTTATATTTACATCAATAAGCATCATTCCTTCATTAACGATTTTCTCATTTTCTTTGAATTCTACTTAGCATTGATTCTTCGTGGGTAAATGACACTTGAATCATGTAGGTCATCTCATTTTAATAAAACACTAGCACAACCACCCGTGCTCATCACGGTCGCATTATAAATTAAAAGTTTGTATATTAAAAAGGTTGTGTGGAGTATCTCTTTTCATCCATTAAGTAAGTTGCAAAAAAAAAAAAAAATTCCCTGGACAGGAAGGGAGTAGAAGAGATGGAGTGGAGCAAAAGACTATAAAAAAAAATGGAGTAGAGCTAAAGTGGAGAGTAGTGCGTGGTTTGATGAGATAAGGATATAAGTGGGTAGTGACGAGGAGAAAATGTAAAACATTTTAAGAAAGTGGGCTAATTGTCAGCTAAGATTATAACTAACGGTCAAAATTAAAGCCAGAACCGTTGGCTTTAATTTATAAAACTAGCATAACAACCCGTACTTAGCATGGGCATGTCCACCAATAATTGGAAACTATATTTACTTATTTAATAAGAAAAACTTAAATTACGCAAAATCGGTCCTCAAATACTCATGACAATGATTTAGTGATTACGATAGGGATGGAAATGAAGTTCTTGTAGAAAAGTGAAAAGTGGGAAGAAGAGGTGGTTACATGAAGTGGAGGAAATGAGTTGTTACATATTCGAAGTGGAGATGAGTGGTTACATATTGGAAGTAGGGAGTTATAAATCCAAGTCAAAATCGTAAGTGTCATGGTCAAAATTATCTTCAAAACCCATGGCTTTAATATAGTATAATGTGCTCTCTAGCATTCCTATACACATAGTTATTCTTTTACCCATTCCAGTTGAGAACTTGAAAAGAGATCGAGACATTGATGAGGAACTTCCCGTGGTCTAGCAATCTAAAATAGTTGTTGACATATTCAAAACAAGTTGGGAGCAAATGATTTAGCATGTGTTATTTTAATGCGTGTTTGTAATGTAGATGTTGTGAGTTTGAATTTGAATGTAGAGAGTACAATGGAGATAAGTTATAGTGTTGCGGTCTTCAGGAACTTAGGAAAGCATTGAAGTTTCTTTTCTTGTTTGGCTATTGCATTTTGGGAACATAAGTTTCAATTTCAAATAAGGAGTACTGAGTGTTTGATTTATATTTATATTGGCATATGTAAACATTTTGAACGGTGAATGTGAACATCAACATCAACATGAATGTGAATGTGAATGTAGAGATGGATATGATGTTGAATATTTAGGTGCATTCAAGACGTGATTTATGTTGTCAATCAATTGATATAGGATTGATCTATGAATGTAACACTGTGAAGATCCTTGAATGTCAAAGTTTGCTTTCTCTACCGATTGTTGAGCTACGATATCGATACTCAAGACACACTATCACTCTTAGACTGGCATCACTTAACACTACGAGCAATGATATCGATGCTCAGTGGTCTTGAGTCGGTGATCTAAAACTCATATGAGCATCGATATCGATGCTTAACGCAGCCTAACACTCTTAGATTGGCATTTATTCAATACTACTAGCAACGATATCGATGCTCAATACAGGCTTACACTCTCAGTTGGCAGCAATTCAATGAAGATAACTATTATGGGCATCGATATCGATGCTCATAATAGTTACATCCTCGCACATCACATGCCAGTTTGAGACATTTTACTGGGACATTTACACAATACACAGAATGTGATATGTACATTTATAATCATCAGTAAATCTTTCACCTTCACAAATCTTTCATTCATCTTAATTCACAAATTTACATTCGGATGATGGAGCAACATTCCACATCAACAAATTTATACACGCACTTCCTTGAACATTTCACAGTCACAATTATATAGGGTTTAGCATTAGATTGACGCAACCATTTCGCATAATAAGTTCCATACTCACATTCACAAAGACCATTACATTTCACAAATCAAAATACATTTGAGGTTCTTTTCACCTTAATGGGTTCAAAATACATTTGCGACATTTCTTATGGTTAAAAAGTTGCAGAGAATCAAAGGAAAAGTCCAAAGGGAAAATTGATTGGAGTCCACTTTCCTCTTTAATGGAGTAATCAAAGGGAAAAGGCCCAAAAGTAGGTTGTGAGATGAGAAAGTTGTAGAGAATCTCTTTTGAAATGAAAAAGATGACAAATGGGAAAATGGGTTTTGAGACAATGATATATGGATATTAAAAATAAGAAACAATATCTTGCTCGACGCGCGCAAACGTGCAAAAAAAATATTTAAGTTTGGCAGGAAGTCCTATCTGGTTAATATAAAAAAAAAAAAAAATAGGTCTTTTTTGTCTATTAAAGGTCTAAGGAGGTTTATTTAGTAAAAACCATCATCTCCTAAGATTGGGTATCCTTAATGGTCCAATTTCATGACGTAACTAGTGTAGGATTTAAGTCAATGAATTTAATAAAAGATAAATCTCACACCAATCCCACAGGATATCACGAGTAAGTAATCTGAATATTTAAAAACTTTTCCTACGGAAGCATATAAAACAGTGATAACGTTTATTTCTAAACAGATAATAACTGAGCATGAGTATCTCAAAATATATACAACTGGTTAGTCTTTCAAATTTAAAGAAATAATATATAATTGCAAAAGTTTGAAACGTTCCTATGACTCCTCATCACACCACTTATTAAACTTTCCAAACATGTCTGTCCTCAGCACACTTATCCATTTATGATGAGAGTTAGGTATCCCCTCATATTTATACGATCTCAACAGTAGTTCACTCACCTACCGCAGTATCTGCCACTTGGAACGTTGATCGGACCCCAAGTGTAAGGTGCGATTATAGTAATAATCTAGTGAGACCAAGTCGATCCATATGGAGCTATTGAGTTAAGGTTTTCCAACTTGTACCTGCCCTAAATGAAATCTAAAACTAGCCCAATTAAAAACTAATTACAACCATTCCTACTTTAATCAAAAAATTAATTACAATCCAATAAAAGAAAAAATCTTCTAAAACTAGATTCCTAAATCTAAAAAGATCAAGTTGCTGCAAAATAGAAAACACATTAGAACATCCAATTAGAAAATATTCTAAAAATATCACTTCCTAAAATTAAAACCAACAAACGAAATTGGAAAATAAAACAAGTTATGAAAAATAATCAAACCTAAAAAAATATGTATCAAATCAAATCAATCAAAATTGGAAACAAATCACCCATCTAAAATCAAACTCCCTAAGATTAGAAACCTACACTAGATTAGAAACCAATTAACTTTCCCAAACTAAACACTAGATTAAGATAAGAATCTAAATTATACACTTTCTAAATGAATGCAAATATGAGATTTAACTTTCCTAAACTAAATAATCTACAAGAATGATGATGATGCAATCTTCCAAAATAATAATAATTATTATTATTATTATGGGACACAATTCATGGACGTGTAACATGGGACACATGAGACTTTCAAATCTGATTTCATAACTTCAAATAAATTACACCGCTACACGTGTTTTAAAAGATGAAAAAAAAATATATGCATGAAAACTAATGCACTTTCAGCAGTAACATAATTCTAACATATTGATGTAAAGATAGAAAGATGAAGTGCAAAAATTAAAAAAAAATGTAGAAAATAAAGATGGTGTGCATAAATCAAAGTGGTAAAAAAATATGAAAGTGGTGAGTTGCTCTTTAAAATCTCATTCTCAATCTTGGGCAAAAAAAAATTAGAAGTGCAAACCTAGGATTCCATTCTTCAACTTGGGTTGTCAATCCAAGTTGAGAATGATAAATCCTCACTTTTTAATAAATAAATTTCAAACTTGGATTCTTAAACTTTTCTTGGCCAACCCTCTTTAATTTCGCATTGTATTGCCTCCAAAAATACCATGTATCCGTAGAAAACAAGGTATATTGTGAGGATGCTAAGATGAGTTGTTGTAATTATTCCAAGCCAATTAAAAATATTTAACCGAAAGTAAGAACTAACCATATTGCATGGATCACAAATCAAATATTAAGAGATACACAAATCAAGAACACAAATTAAAAGAAACAACTTTATTTAGTAGCATGAAAATTCTTTACAAGGAATATAACATTGAAAAAATAAGAATACATACTAGGATATTGAGAATTCCTCTTTCTAGTTGAAACCACAAGGTTAGTGGTATAGCTTTTGGAAAGAACCCCCTTGGTGAATTAAGATGGAAAGGCAAGAAAGGGAGAGATGGTATGCAATTCTCTAGAGTGAGAGGTGAGCAATTCTCAAGCATGCCTTGGGTCTCCCATAGGATTGTATATATAAAATTTGGGCTCCCTTTGTTTCTTTTTTTGGTTCATCTTTTCTTTCTTGAAATCTTCATTATTTGGCAAAAATCTTCTTTCTTGGCAACCAAGTTTGCAAGAAATTAGTAGCTATCCAAGCAAATCAATCCTTGATTGAGGCACACATTAGGTGGGCACAACTTGAATGGCTTGGATGTCCATGTGCAAGTTTTGAGAAAAATCCTCATTTGCTTCACTTTCTTCTTTTGATTTCTTGGTAAAGAAGGGTCCCTGCATTCTTTCCTCCTTTGCTTCTCTTGTTCCACAATTATCTTGATCTTCTTTCCCCTCTTGCCTTTGAATTTTGAATCTTGAGATTTGAAAAATATCTCCAACAATTGGAAAGGAATTATGAAATCTTTTAAGCCATGAATGAACCCCACCTTGGCCGCCCCACATGTGTGACTTACACATGTGCATGTGTGGGAACCTTTTTCTCATTTCCTGCAAGCAAAAAAAAAATTTAATTTTATGTAAAAAGACAAATTTACCCTTAATTCAAGAATGCATGACTGCGGACCCATCTCTCATGAAAAGATGAATGAAAACACATTTGAAAAATCTTTCCAAAAATAAAGTTACGAAAATGGCAGGTTTCATGATTTGATGCAAAAATGATGGTTTTTGAGCAAATTATGCATGAATGAACTACAATGGATCAGAAATTACATAAAATCATGATATGATACTAAATGAGGCTCTCTTGACTTGATAAGTCCTTAAACTTATAAAAAAATAGCCATGAAAATGTGCATTTTTAAGGACTTATCAAGCGTCTCAATTCCTAGGGAATTAATGATTTCTCATGTAACGTTAAATGTCACATCAGTAAAATTGAGCAAGTGAACTAATAAAATAAACCGAAATAACTGAAATAACTAAATAACTGATTAGTAGAATAAATTTGAACAATACATGTAATATGAGATATTGTATAACCGATATAACAAAATAAACTTGATATGGTAATATATATATATATATAAACAGATATAACAGGAGTAACATGAAGGCAATGTACACATCAGCTAGATATATAATGCCCCAGTTCGAATACCAAGAAAACCATCAAGGTACCCGAAGTTGGTGCGCTACTTCCCGAAAAAACCCGCGAATTTTCAAGATCGTAGGCTTGTAGTGAGGTCCAATTTTAAACTTTTTGAACAGTACAACATCAACGGTTGAATTGCGGAAGCATATATAAAAGATAGCAGAAGAAAATGTAACATTAGTGGAAGCATAAGGTATCACAAGAACTATATCAAATATAGCAGGGCTGAAGTCCAGCCTAAATCTCAAAGTATGAATATCAAATGTTTATACATATCAGATTACCTCCCTGCTCACCACAAAATCACTCAAAACCCAAGAAAAGATACTATCAAGCCCCAGGTGTAGGCACTCCATCATCCAGCTTGACCTCTTGGTTGTCTGGTCCCTAACCGCAGAGCGCACCGTCCTCATAATAGGGGTCGAAACCTAAGCACCAAGAATGGGTCAGATCCAAAGATCTGGTAAGGCACAGTATACAAATAACATAGGATGTATACATCAAAAAAGTAGAGACGATCATATAATCAATGAGAATAATAATGATACATAATCTAGCCAATTGAGCAAGATATGTAGTTAGAATCAAGATAATTAGGTCATTTGGTCTAACAGATAATAATGTGGCGCACTCACACAAACTGTATACCGTGGGATATTATGTCACGACCCTCCCATTCTGAACACAGTCGCAGTAGGGAAAAGGGTAACTAGTGCTGGGGAATGACGAGCCCCGCAAAATAACACTCATCCATCTCATCACTCATCACTCAGAAGAATGGACTCGGTATCACACCGTCCATCTAAAACATAGCCCATCATGATAGCCCACTCAACACTCAGCACTCAACACTTATAATAGCTCCTACCAGTGATAATTAGTCAAAAGGCTGAGTTTAGATGAGTGAATGTTAATGCCGACTCAAGGAAACAGTACAGGTTTGTGTCTATCTAGGCTTGCCTTGCATGAGCAAGATCCTAATAAATTCCTAAGAGGTCCAAGTACCAGTTCAATCCATGGAACACAGTCTATGTTCAAGTCCAACATTAGATCCATACCAAGACCCACCAAATCCATAGCCTGGTCTAAAACAGTCCAAATAAGGTAACAAGTTCATTTCCAATAATAATCAATCCATTCTCATCCATAATGAGTTACAAGTCTATCATAACCAACCTCTCCATTCTAGGGTATCACACATCCAAGCTTAGGCCATATAAGGGCACACCTAGCCACAGACATGGGTCATTGATCACCCAATCACATCACCAGATCACCTCTAAGTAATCCTAAGTTTAGGATATCCATTTTCCATTTAATTAATAGTTATAAGCAACAGTAAGGATATAAGAGTGACAGTGATGCATTAAGTGAAATAAACCTCCAAGTAAGAGGATAAATGGAAAATATCGAAAGTTTATCCTAAGTAATGATCCACTTTCAGGTCCAGGTCCATATTAGTTAATTTGATCTCTAAATGAAGTCTCAAAGGCCAATGGAGACTGTGTTTGGTGTTCCAGAAGTTACAGGAATCTTCAAGGATGTTTAAGGATAGAATCACCATCAATTCCATACCCTAGACCCTACTTGGTGGTCCCCATGAGTCAAGGTTGAGCCACACCATTGACTCGTGGTTGACACGTCAATGAAAGTCTATTTGGATGGTCAATGGGCCCCACAATCGATCACAAACTCAGAAGATGAAAGCTGGAAAATCACTAAACATAGTATATCCGATCGACCAAGCACAAGGTTCGGTCGACCGAGTACACTGGACTATCAAGAAGTTGATTCCCAGGTCGACCTTCTGTGCAGTGTGCCTGGTTGACCTCCTGGCCTGGTCGGTCAACCGCGTACACTGAAGACTGCAGACATGCACCTGGCAAGCTGTAAGACCCCGACCCAAGTGACCTCGATTAGTACTAAATAAGTCGTGTGTTAATCTTGAACTTGTTTAGTAGATTTTGGTTTAGTTTGTTTAGAATAGCTTTGTCATAGCTTTGGAAATTTTGAGTGCCTTTGGAATTAGTGGGGCCCTTTGGGGGTTCCTTTTTATGACTTGCGTGTACTTGGGGGTTTACTCGAGATTCTTTTGATTTGGTGTTTTATCCCGATTTACTTATTTTGTTAATCCCCTCAACTTTCATGTTGATCCCGTTCCCGTCCCGAATCCCGAAACTCGACTTTTCTAGCTTCTTGGGCAAAACAGTCTTTTTACACTAAATCTGTACCCAATATTTAATATTTCCGAAACCCGTGAAACATATACTTTTTGGAAAGTAGAAATTTTGACGATCATTTCTTCCTTCTTCGTCGTTTTCATCCGAGGTCTCGAGAACTACTATTTCAACCTAACAAAATTGCTAGTTAGTGGAGCCCACTTGTGTTGCTTATAAAAGAGAGCTCTTCCCCTCCCTTTTTCCCTTTTCCAGCAACTTTCTCTTGTCTAGGGTTTTCTTGCCTCATTTCTTCTTCCTTTTGGCTTTTCCATCATCAAGACACTACCAAGCTTACATCAACATCAAAAATGACTTCATCATCTTCTTCACCACCTCAAGGGCTTTCCATTGGTACCATTTTTTAAGAAATATCTTCTCTCTAAGATCCTCATTTAGCTTGCCTTGCTCATTTAGAGCACCTATTGGTAAGCTCTCTCCCTAATCTTCTAGATTTGTGTTCTCATAGTCCTTGAAAAGCTCCATTTTCATTATTGGGAGCTCTCTCTTCTTATTGCTTGGTTTGACCCATTTTAGGGTTTGTTTTGGGGGTTTTTATAGAGATTGTAATCTTAGCTTGCAAGTGTGGTTAGGAGCTTATTTTCCATTGATTAGAGACCCAAGGCAAGTGGATGATTTGATATGTTTAGCTTTGAATGAGTTTTATGAAATGCATTGATGATTTCACCATTTGTCTTGTGATATTAAATGCTTGTTTAGATTTGAAATAAATGCACATTAGTGAATCTTGTTAGCTTGTTTTACCCATGATTTAGATTGCTAATCAGGTTTAAAGGAATGAAAAAAAAAAAAGAAAGGAAAAATGAATGACCCATTGCACTGCAGAAAACAGAACCTGGGTTCTGTTACGCAGTTCACGCGGTCGACCGGCCACACGGGGTCAGGTTCTCTGGAGCCTGACCAAAACACTATTCCCTCTTTTTCACTTACAACTGTCGGTCGACCGGCCAAGGGCTCGGTCGACGGGGCATGCATGAGAGGGGTCGACCTGACCTCCTCAAGTCGACCGGGCCAACTGTGAATCTCTCCTGGGAAGTGATTTTTACCCTATTCTTAAATGGACTTAGGTGGAACTTGGTTACCCTTTTTATTGGACTCAATTGACTTATCGTGAGATTGTTTGACCAGACATTCTTTGAGGTTAATCCGGTAGTATCGGAACTTAACCTAATTCAATCTTGAATGGTACGGGACAACGGGATACCCCCTTTATAACTATGCATGACGTTTGTACGTTTGGGTTTCGCGAATCCTATCCCCTTCGGTGACTGAGTAGGTTGTACGATGCTTCAGGGTTAACATTGTACTTAGAATCTCTTTTGAGGTTCCGTTTGTTTTGAAGTTCATTTAAAAGTTTAAAAATCCCTAAGGTGTATAAAGAGCCCAGAATGTCTCCAAACTCAAGGAGTACCAAGTCATTATTACAATAGACATACGGGGTCCTTACTCACCTGATTTATTTTGAATCTCGACACTTGTCCCGAATTTCTTGAATTATGATTTATCTTGAATCCCGACACTAGTCCCGAATTTTTTGAATTATGATTTATCATTCCCGAAAGTATTGAAAGTATATTTTAGCATTTTGCTAGCCCATTTATACATGCCCGAATAAAATGATACTTGTGCCATTGAGCATCCCGTCCCGCCCGTTTACCTACATGCACTTGATATGTTTTATATATGTTTTGATTTGTTATTTGACCTATGAGTCGGCACCACTAAGCTTGGCTTTCCTTGCCGGTCTGATCCACCGACTTGGAGATGAAAGTATATGCTATCCAGATCTGAACTCCCATGTTAGGGACGTCCATGGCTGATTTTGAATCAGAAAAACAAATTTAAAAATTCTGTTCTGGGCGGCGCAAATCAGCCATAGATCTATGCATAATAATGCCATGAAATCATGATCAACAAGTGTATAATTAAAAGGAGATGAAAGAGGACTAATACCTTGATGATTTGAAGACTTCAAAATCTGAAACTAAAGATCCAAAAGACTGATTACAAGCCTGCAATCAGCAAGACAGGTTGCTGGAATTTTCTGCAGTAACCTTCCTTTTGATCTTCTCCTCTATTCCACAACCCAATCAGATTGGCTATGATGGTGGGATCAAACTATGGCTTCCTTGAGAGGTTTTCTGAATTATGATATGTGGAAAGACAGACCTAATTTTCTCTCTTCAAAAGAAGAAAGAAGAAGGCAAAGGGCGTGTTCCAAAAGTGTGGGCATCCATGGGTTTTCTTTTCTCTTGTTACACGCCTAGGGTTCCTCTCTCCCTCTTGATTTTTTTTTTTTTTTTTTTTTTTCATCCTCTTGCATGCCCAAAAGAGGGATATTTATGGATGGCTTATATCTCTCTAAGTTCTCTCCAATTAGAAATAGGAAACTAAGAGAACCATCCCACAAAATTAGCAACAAGCTACCTTAGGTGTGCAACACTTTCTAATATTAGTTTCTCAAACAATTAGGAAACTATAAGTATAGGAATCCTTACCCAATGAGGAGTCCAACCTTCCAAGTAAAGGTACTTCTAAAAATTGGAAACCTCACTCAAGGGACCCCCTTTATGGCTGGCCCACAAGTTAGAAAAACATACCATGGCTCACAAGTCAATAATTTAGCTAGAGTTAAATTCATGTATGCCATCAAAGGCCTATTTGAATTTAAACTCAAAAATATTTTTCCACAAAAATAATTCAACCACACATTATCTAAACAAATTAGGAATCCATGCCAATATAGGAAAGTGGCTAGAGAAGGGACCAAAAGACATATTTGCCCTTGACTCCAAAAATGACCAAAATGTCCATGCTAACCCCATAGCAACATTAAGATCATTTTAACCCTAACTCATTCCACTAAAGAGTTATGGTTGCACTCCAAGGACAAATATTAAATATGAATTAAGCTCGTCAGGAAATGACATTCGTCTTCGACCTACTAAGTGAAATGACCGAAATGCCCCTCTATGTAACATCCATAATCAAGTTAGGTTATCCGATGTACTATCAACCTTCTCGATTTTATCTCAACCTTAGCACTTCATATCCTTGACTTAATCATCATTCGGATATCATTCTCTTGGTCCAGGGAGCGACCCACAAGTTCAATATCCATATGGAACATCCATATACTAAGATCTTAGATTTTGATGATTAATTGGATAATTCTAAGGGGACGATTACTCCATCACAAGATGGCATAGATTCTTTATTGCATTTGCACGTCCCAACTAATCAAGCCCGAGTACCCAAAACACAGAGCTGTCGACCCATGAACAGGATCTCACCCATAGTGAATTAAAGCACAAGAACTTGACTTCATCAGTTCATCCACATATGCTCAAGATTAAGAGCACTGGTCACTCAGTAGCATAAGGTGACTTGATCTCTCTCAGTAATAGTACTATTTTAGATATCACACCTACAATGGTCCTGTTCAATGCATGACACATGCACTAATGAGATAAATCCGGAAAAGCCTTCCGTGACTAAGGTAATTCACCCTGAATATAGGAGAGTATCTCACTATAACTTATACCAAGATGTAGTGCCCAACTCCATCTCTCAGTTATGAACCAGTTTATTGTTTCAAGTGTCCATGACTCAAACCTGTCTGTGTGTAGCCACTACACACCCAAGTCATTTACTAGAAACAATGGACCTTACACAAACATACATATATACATGCAGTAAGAGAAAAAGAATAATTCTAATAAATATCCAGTAACAGAGATGTGAGTGCTGTTAGTGGGCTTTAGGGCATACACTAATCCCAACAAACTCCCACTTGCACTAAAGATCACTATTTCCTAACCTAACTCCCATAGACTCAACATGTGAACTAAACACTTTCTCAGTAAGAGTCTTAGTGAAAAGGGTCAGCTAAGTTATTTGCTGAAGCAATTTGTTCCACCACTATTTCTCCTTCTTGGATGAACTCCCGGATCAAGTGGTACTTTCTCTTGATGTGTTTGCCTTTCTTGTGATTCCTGGGCTCTTCGCACTGTGCTATGGCACTAGTATTGTCGCAGTACATGACAATCGGTTTCTGCACCGCAGGAACAACTCCCAATTCCAGCAGGAATTTTCTGAGCCATACTGCTTCCTTTGCAGCTTCCGCTGCTGCCACATACTCTGCCTCCATGGTAGAATCAGCAGTACAATCTTGCTTGACACTTCTCCATGATATAGCCCCTCCTGACAGAGTAAAAATGTATCCTGAGGTAGACTTGCTGGCATCTCTATCAGACTGGAAATCAGAGTCTATATACGCGAGAGGCGTCAGATCATCTGTTCGGTAGGTCAGCATATAATCTTTCGTTCTCCGAAGATACTTGAATATATGCTTAACAGTTGTCCAATGCATAGGTCCGGAGTTTGACTGATATCTGCTAACCATGCCAACGGCAAAACAAATATCCGGTCTAGTACATAACATTGCATACATGAGGCTTACAACAGCTGATGAATATGGGACTCTCCTCATACTCTCTATCTCCTCAGGTGTCTTTGGACATTGATCCCGAGATAGTGGTACTCCATGTCTAGAAGGGAATAGACCTTTCTTGGAGTCATGCATGTTAAACTTGACCAATATCTTCTCAATATATGAAGATTGGGACAAGGCTAATATCTTATTCTTGCGATCTCGCAAAAGCTTGATCTCTAAGACATAGCTCGCCTCACCCAAATCCTTCATCTGAAATTGAGACGATAACCAAACCTTAGTAGATGACAACATACCTACATCATTTCCAATGAGCAATATGTCATCCACATACAGAACCAAAAATGCAACTGCGTTTCCACTTCCTTTCTTGTACACACATGGTTCATCAACGTTTTGATCAAAGACAAAAGATTTGATTGCCTGATTAAACTTGATGTTCCATGCCCTAGATGCTTGCTTAAGTCCATAAATGGACTTCTTAAGCTTACAAACCATGTTCTCTTGGCCACCAACAATGAAACCCTCTGGTTGCATCATATAGATGCATTCGTCAAGACTTCCATTAAGGAAAGCTGTCTTGACATCCATCTGCCATATCTCGTAGTCATAATGACATGCGATGGCTAAGAGAATTCTAATGGACTTAAGCATAGCACTGGTGAAAAGGTTTCCTCATAATCGATACCTTCTTTCTGAGTATATCCTTTTGCCACCAGTTTTGCCTTGAAGGTCTCCACCTTCCCATCCACTCCTCTCTTCCTCTTGTAGATCCACTTGCACCCTATGGGTTTAATCCCTTCAGGCGCATCTACAAGTTCCCAGACCTGATTGGAATACAAAGAATCCAATTCAGAATTCATCGCTTGTTGCCACATGTCAGCATCTGTATCCGTTACTGCTTCATCGTAACTAGCAGGATCCTCAACCAGATCCTCGGAGTGCGTCTCAAAAGACACTCCTAGATATCTATCTGGCGGTCTAGAAATTCTCCCACTACGACGAGGCTCCGGAGTGTTCAAAGGAATGTCTTGTTCATCTGCAGCCTTAGGATCTGGCACAGGTGTTGCAGGAGATTCCGGAATAATCTCCTGTAGTGTTTCTTTACAACTTAGCTCTTGATGCATCATGCAATCATCCTCCAAGTATCTAGCATGAGTGCTGATAAGCACTTTTTGCTCCTTTGGATGATAAAAGATGCCTCCTCTCGTTCCCTTAGGATACCCAATGAAATAGCACATTTCTGATCTTGGTTCCAGCTTGGTAGCTTTATCATTCAGTACATAGGCTGAACAACCCCAAATGTGGATATGTCTTAAACTGGGTTTTCGACCTGTCCATATTTCTTGCGGTGTCCTAGGCACTGATTTAGAAGGGACCAGATTCAAAATGTATGCTGTTGTTTCTAGGGCATATCCCCAAAAAGATATTGGTAGGATTGCATGACTCATCATGGACCTTACCATATCAAGAAGGGTACGGTTTATTCTCTCAGCTACACCATTTTGCTGGGGTGTACCCGGTGCAGTCAACTGAGACGCAATCCCATGTTGTGTGAGGTACTCCTTGAACTCACCCAGGAGGTACTCGCCACCTCGATCAGATCGAAGGGCTTTGATATGTTTACCTAGTTGTAGCTCCGCCTTAGCCTTGAATTGCTTGAACTTATCAAACGACTCATACTTGCGTCGCATTAAGTACACATATCCATACCTAGAGTAATCATCAATAAATGTGATGAAATACTCATAACCTCCTCGAGCTAGTTTGCTCATAGGACCACACACATCAGTGTGAACCAATTCTAACAATTCCTTCGACCTCAGTCCCTTTGAAGAGAACGACCTTTTGGTCATTTTTCCCTTGAGACAAGATTCACACTGAGGCAATGGTTCGAGATCTAATGAACTCAAGGGCCCATCCTCTACCAACCTCTAAATCCGTTTAAGGTTAATATGACCCAAACGTAAGTGCCAAAGATAAGTGTCATTGGTTGAAGATACCTTCCTCTTAAGGGAAGTTGAGCTTTCTAGTTGTACATTATGCAGTGTAGGAGCAGTAGGATATATATAAAACAAGTTGTCATGCATTCTACCGAAACATATAATATTTCCATCTCTACTGATATCAACACCAGAATGGAAAGAAACTGAATAATTAAATTCAATAAATCTTGAAACTAAAATTAAATTCTTCCTCATGTCCGGAACATAGAGAACATTATTTAAAACTAATATCCTATCACATGGAAAATGTAAGGTAACTGCTCCCACTGCAACTGCCCAAACTTTAGCTCCAGTTCCAACTCTGAGGGCAAACTACCCTTTCTCAAGCTTCTGCATTATCTGAAACCCCTACAATGAATTGTAGATGTGATTAGTGGCTCCAGAGTCTACTATCCACGAATCAGTAGAATATTTTCTAACCCAACGGTTATATATGGACTCTACCCCTCTTGAAATCCCTCATATCTTGACCAACATGGAAATTTTGCCAAATTGGGAGTTTGATCATGATTCAACCTCTACAACCAAAAGTTTGATCCTTATTTGACTTTACCAGATCAAGACTTATTGGAAGGTCATCAGCGGCATATCACCGGGCTTGGCCCATGGCAGTTGGGCCACACAATTTTCCAACAGGAATTACTTTCTATCACCTTTTTAGCTTTACTACATGTAAACAAATATGCTTAAACATAGACCCACATCATGAACTTTGCATGTATGAATTAAAATTGATTTTACATTTTGCAAATTACCGTCACTACACCCAACAGAGATAAGGGGGAAAGGCCAAAGGAAGGGGCTAATGTGTGTGTGTGTGTGTGTTTATGTGTATGTGTGAATAGAGAGAGATTGCTTTAGATGGAGCAAGACACTCAAGGCAACTAACACTCACTCCTGAGAAAAAGAACTAACAACATTATAAGATGGCTTATTAGTACGTAATGGGAGAGAAATTCATTCTAGACTTGTGATTGGATTTCGTATGAGCAAGGCTGGAGAAAATAAGTTTTCTTTTTTTCCCAATCATGTTTTCTTGTTTCCCAACCTTTACTAGCTAAAGATATTTTGGACTTGGAAGATAAATGGGATGGACAGAAAATTAGGAATGCATTTAGCATAGGTAAGGATATATTAACCACATTCTTAGAAATCATATTTCTCGTAATAGATAGGAGGATAGGAGGGTAGGGGCAGAACAAGGAAATATAACTTGAGGGGGCCACTATGAAAAACAAATTTTCTTAGAGGGGCCAAAATGAAAATAAAATCAAAACCTCACTAATAATAGGGGTTTTATATGAAGTTAAGGGGGGCAATGGCCAGGTTATTGCAAAGTCTGCTTATTATGTGAATATTAGTTGATACTCTCTCACTCTAGTAGTTTATAAACTAGTGGAAAGCTTTTTGGAAGTGCTCCCTCTCTCATCCTATCAAGTTACTTTGTATTGAGAAAAAGAAGAAAGAGAACTTACATCCCGAAAATATAGGGAAAAGAACCAGAAGAAGACCAAAAAAGGAAATTTAAAGAGGCAAGTAATCGAAGCACTACTTATAAGAGTGTTGTGTATGGAATATCATGAATTCCCAAAAAAAATTGAGAAGAGACCAAAGTTGGCTGCTCTGAAAAGGCTTAGAGATCTTCTTCAGGGAGAGGAAAAGGGTTTCTTGAAGATGAACCTTGATTCTACTGAGAGAAGGCCTTGAGTCATTGAATAGAGCTTCATTCCTAGCTTTCCAAAGGTAGTAGATTGCACAAATGAAAATGGATTAGTTTAATGGCTCTTGACCGAATGGCATGCCAGGTTGAATTGAGGGAGAGACTACCATCTATGGAAGAAGTCCAAATTAAAGTATCGCAACAATTGGATCTGGAATGAGAGAGGATGTAGCTTGGGACAACAAATTTTGAACATCAATATGTAAGTTGTTGGGAATATGCCAAGTGCCATTGTGAAAGAGGGAGGAGAGACGCTGGTCTTCTAGGAATTAATGATGCAGAAAAGAGGCAGCGATAGGGATGTCTGTGCACCATGAATCATGCCAAATGTCAATTTCCTTCCTATTCCCGAAAACCCATCTATTGCCCTTCTGAATGTAATAGCCAAGACGGTGCATCTTCCTCCATATGCAAGAGTCATAGAAAGTGTAATTTTGTTTTGTTGTGATTTTCAAGTAGTTTGACTCAAATCTGGATTGGGATTATGTCCCAAAACGTATCTTCTAATAATATCGTCAACAAGGCTATATTTCAACCATGTCTTTGCGCCCTCAATGGTCCTTCGATTAAATGATGGGTGATGGCTTTATGTTGTGCTATAATGAAGGTCCAAAATGAACTATTATACAACGGCAAAAAATCATAGCTCGTGTCTTTCGCTTATGTTAGGTGAAAGTACGATGAACTCAAAACTCCACAAAAGTTAGGAATGTAGATAAAACTCCCAATGGGCAATTCAACTACCCATGAATCTGGTCATGGAAAGAAAAGATGAGGTCCTTAACTCAACTCTATTGTAGGTTTTAATGCATCAAATGAGGAAGTTGCTTGTGATTTTGCTCTATTTTGTAATGGTGACCCTTTTGTGGAGCAGGCGCTTTCAAAGGTGCAAGATCCCAATTTTTGAAGAGAAAGAAGTGAGGGCGGTCGTCAATGTAGCATACTTGGCTTGTGAGAGGAGATTTCTTTAACAACATTAGGGAGGATTTCAAAAAAGTCATTAAGTTTCGGCCTTATCTCAAAAAAGGACATACCTTTCAAAACTGTTCAAATTAGTCCCTAAGTTTTTCATGAAGTTTTCAATCAAGGACATCCATCTATTTAAAGTTATTTTTCGGCAACTTTTTTCCTATTTTTTTAAATACTCAAATTACCCTTCATTGTAATAAAATTCTCCTTCACTTTCTTTACGTTCTCATCATTTCCCTCACTGGTGTCCTCATAGTGATCAAGGACACCCAGTATTCCTATTGCGATTGGTTGTATGTAGTGGCAATCGAAACAATGTCATGTCTTTAAATAAAGGGTAATTTGGGTATTTTCAAAATATTGAGGGAAAAAGTCACGAGAAAATACCTTTAAATGGCCGAATGTCCTTAATTAGAAATTTACTGGAAAGCTTAGGGACTAATTTGAAAAGTTTCAAAACTTGTGTCCTTTTGTGAAATAAGACAAAAACTTAAGGCCATATTTGAGAATTTCCCTTAACATTATTTCACTGGATGCCCTCGAGTGGTTAAAGCCAATTGTGGGAAATTAGACTGGGCCCTTAAGTACACGACCCTTGATAGTTTGGATATTGCAAGTTCTTTTAATTGTGCCAAGTTTTTCTTTGTTCCTAGAAAGTTTATTAGTATAGCCATAATCTGCCTAGAATTTGTTTAGGTCCTTTATTAATAGGAATTGGTTTGAAGTTTTGCAAATTGATTGCGTGAGATGGCAAGCCCTTTGTATTTTTTATTTTTTATTTTTTCCTTTTTTTAGAATAAATTTCTCCTTTCTCATATAGAACAAAAAGGAAAGAAAGAAATTACTACAATGGTTGGCTAGTGTGTAGGTTTGTGAGTTCTAAGCCTTAGTAAAGTCTAGTAAAGAAAGAAAAGATGTATTTGATGACTACAAAAGGGAAGTGGTAATGGGAAGAGAAGGGATATGAAAGAAACCACAGTCCATTTGTCGATCTAATTTGGCAATTTATTAGGTTAGTAAAAGTAATGTAAAGCATCTTTTCTTCAGACAAAATGTCACATCAAAAGTACACATCTTCAAAATTCTCTCTTTTTTTAAAATAAAGTAAAAAAAACAACCTCATTTCTCCACTAAATGACAAAAAAAACACCATTTTTTTTACAAAAAAAGTAAAAAGCATTCCCTACCAATCCACAAAAGACAAAATACCATCATAACCCCTTATATTTTATTATATCTTGATTTGATAATTTACATTACTTTTACTTTAATAGTAAATTGTCAAATTGGCCCAAGTTCTTTGAAAACAAGGGGTTGCCCAGTTGGAGGGGAACCCCACCTCTCACCTAACTACAAAGATTGAACACTAGGTATACTCTTTCTCCATGTGTGCGGGCAACTTCTCCCCGCATAATGCAAGTGTTCCCTCCCGGCATGTGCGGATGCTCTTTTGGGTCCCAACCCCCTTGGATGGAGTTGACAAAAATAAAAACTCTCGGTTTCTTTGGATCATAAACCCTTCTTCCTTGCTTCACTTTTTCATCGACTTGAGTTTCATCCAATAATAAAATCATATCCAACTAAAAGAATAGCCCAATTGTAGATCTATGATCACTTCTTGTACTAGCGAAAGACACCCGTGCTTAGCACGAGCAATATAATTCATAATATAAAAGACACATAAAAAAATTTATACCTTACAAGAAAAATATAAAATATGAGATTTTCATATTAACGGTAGGTTTGGTAGTGCGATGGTCAAGTTTGGAGTGGGTATGTTTTCTTGAACTTTGACCCAAAGAGAGGCTATTTCATCAACATCATGATATCAAAGGTCAAAAAATCTTTAAATGCTAGCTACTCTACAAGCAGGGTCATGGCTGAATTTTTAAGTTGTGAAAATTCTCATCATCCTTTCTTTAGCCTTTAAGTAGACAATGTAGACAAAAAAAAAAAAAAATGTAGCAAAAATTCAGAGAAAGAGTAATCTTAATAGCTTTCTTGATTCAATCCTCATTTAGATCAAACCTAACGTTAGAATCATAATTTGATAGAAAAATAAAAAAATCAATTCTTCGAGTTCTACTTCAAAGAGAAAAATAGAAACTAAAAAGAATACTTAAAAAGGATAAAACGAAAAAAGTACCACTAATAAACATAATGATAACATTAATAAAATCAAGTTAAGCAATAAAAATAAGTGATTTTACCCAAACAAATATGAAATGAACCTGCACAACACAAAAAGATTTTCTTTCACCTTGTGTTAAAGCATTTCGATTTTTATTTTTTTTCCCAAATAGCATATTAAGAACCAATAATAAATGAAAAAGGAATACAATGAAGTCAATAGTACAAAGAAAATAAAAAATAATGAAAATGGATAAAAAGAGAAGCCCTTCAACACTAAATGGTCTGAATGAAAATCAGACATTAGAAAAATGACATAAATTAATAAAATCTTTTGAAAGAATATATATATATATATATACACACACATATACATAGAGAGATACTCCTATGAGAGATATCTCTCACCTTATATGAGAGATAGAGGTCGGGGCTCTCACATTTAAGTTGTTGGCATTAGATATAGATGTGAGGGCCCCCACCCTATCTCTCATATATCAGCCGTCACAACTGTGGCAGCCCCTCCGTGGCGGCCAATACGTATCGGTCGGTTTGATGACTTTAGGGTTTTTTAACCCTTTCTTTATGTTGTTACTTGCTATTTCCTCCTTCTTGTGGTCTCAAGTGACTCCCAAGTCCATTTTTTCAAGATTTTTTACTACTAGATCACTAACATTCAACTATTCAAAGAAATCTAAAAATTCTAAACAAAATTCTTCATCTAGGTTTGTGATTTTTTTTCAACTTTTGAGATTATTACTCTCTAACTACTATGAATCACAACATAATGGCATCGTTGTCTTGTTTTATTGTAGATCCATGCTTCCTTTTGATCTGGCATGCATATTTTTATTTTTTTTATATATTGTTATTTTTATTTTCGGATTTATGTTATTTAAAAAAAAAACATTATCACTTATGGAAAACTCATGCAACAACTTAAAAATAGCTTCATATTGTTATATCTATGTTTCTCATAGATCATTCCAACATATATTGCTTGTTTTTCAATTTCTTTCCTTTTTTTATTTTTGGATTTTTTTTATTTTTTAAAAAAAATATTTTTAGTAATGGAATGCCAATCAAATGTATTGAAAAATGCTCCCAAATGTTTTGAATATTTTTGGCATAGATCAATCCAACATTTCTTTGTGTTTCCCTTTTTTTTCTTTTTTCTTTTCTAATTTATTTATTTTTTGAAGGAAAAAATGCCTTAACTAATTCATTACCCATTATATTGTTTTGAATAAGGCCCATAAATGTTATATCTATGTTTGGCATAGATCAATCCAACATATATTTGTCTTTTCCTAATTTTATTTTATTTTCTTGTTTTCGGATTTTTTAAATTTTTGAAAAAAATTGAACTTTAAGTAATGAAATATCAATTAAAAGTCAAGAGAATGTTTCCTAAGTGTTAGATATATGTTTCCTCTAACATGTTTTTTTATTTTTTTTTAATTTTTAACATACTACTTGTTTCATATTTATAGGTATTCAGTCTTCAATTGTGCGTTTATGTTTGTCAATTAATAACTTAAAATGCCTCGTGATATTGATCCCGCATGGAGCTTTTGGTGAAACAGTTGAGAATAACAGGTTGAAAATCAAATGCAAGTTTTATGGGAAAATGACCAATAGGGGCATTACAAGATTCAAGCACCATTTGGGCCACATTTTTAGCAATGTTGCCGGCTGTACCAATGTACCAAGGGAAGTCAGGGAACAAATGAAAGTTTTGGTTAGCCAAAACAAAGCTAGAAAAGTAGAGATAAAAGAAAAGAGGCAGCAAGATGTTGATGCTGCCCATTATGATGTATTTGAGGATGAAGGTTTTGATAATGAAGATGCACAAATGGAGGCTGCACGCCGAGAGTCCATCATGAGTCACCAAGAAGAATATGAACGTCATGTATTTGCTGAAGGC